>VWYK01099411.1:290-11389 GCA_013399775.1 Semnornis frantzii
AATGAAATCTATGTGCAATCAATGCATAAAGGACACGCTGACAGATACTTGAGCAGAAAGTCTCTGTAAGATAAGGAATGTGAAAAGGACATTGTTTTCAAATAAACAAAGCCATGATTGCTTTTTTTACAAAAAGGAATTGAGGGAAAGGTAGGCCTAGCAGAGTAATATTGCAAAGATGGGATCGTGTTTCACAGCAATTGACACCAGCAATAAATGATCACAGGAGGAAAACAGCCTCAGAATGAGAGATAAAGCAGAGTTCTCTCTCCTGCACTCTGACACTGCTGTAACAGCTAATTACTCTGATAAAATGTTATTTATACATACACACGTAGATGAGAAACAATCTATTTTCTAGCAGCCTTGCATGAATTCAAGCAAACCACTACCAAATCAAACAACACAGCTCATTTTAGTCCACCAGCACCAAACTAAGCAACCCCAAAGTCCTCCTTTCATGTTAGCATTATAACTTATTTTACATGTCCTATGGTAAAGACAAAACAAAATAGACTGGAAAAAATAAAAACAACCAGTTTTACATACAACCTATTGGGCAGTTCATTAGAGTCACACCTCGTAACAAAGGAATACTCATAAAACTGCTGTTTGTGTCAGAGAGAAAAAAAAGTTTTGGATTCTGCCAGGTACACATACTCATACAGAATGTCTCCAGCCCTTCTGAGGTCTGGCATGTTTTTTCCATCACGAGATACATTAGACTTACACCAGTGCTTGACAAAGGTGTTAACAGAGATCCTGACAAGAACTCGCTCACGCTACTTGGAGGAAACACTTCAACTACACAAGACATGCTGGAAGAATATTCTCTGCAGGCTCAAGATGAAGAAGATGATGGCCTAATTCTTGTGTGATGTAGAAAGCTTTCTAACCACAGAGCACAGTGGCAGCAGAAGTCTGCAAGGCAAGAAAACCTTTATGTCACACCAAATCTGATACACTAAAGAGGTATGAATAGAAAGCATCTTCCTATTTCACACACATTAGAATCATTTTTTTCGAGCCAGTGCTCAAGGGTTTCTAGTGTCAGGCCTCATGCAATCATCTGTGGCAGGAGAAGACAGACAGTTTTATCAATTCCTTGTCAATTTGTAAATTTGGGTTTGTTTGGGGTTTTGGTTTTGTGGTTTGTTGGGTGTTTTGGGTTTTTTTGGGTTTTTTTGTTTTTTTTAATGAAAATGAGACATCGAACATAATGAAATTTGTGTTTTTCCAACTATTTTGCAATGCCTAGAGCTATGTGCTGGTGTCCTAAATATTCAATAAATGTATTAAAAACTGTAGTGCATCATTTCCAGAAAAACCTATTTCTAAGCTTAACACAGTAAATTTTCATTAATTTCTTCCCCTAGGTTAATAGGAAACAAATTACATTTCAGAAAATGTTAATGGAATTTCCCTTCAGTTTCTCTCTCACATACTTGTACCCAGAAATTTTTAAATATTATAAAAATACATAAGTAGGGTGAGACAATGGACAATATATTCTACTGTAAGCATAATATTGCACGGGATTTATTGAAAACATGAAAACAAATCACTTATTTTAAGCTATCTGAAACGTCTGGCAGGCTTGCTGCGAAAGTTTGTTCTGTCCCTGTAAAGAAAGAATTAGATGGTGTCTTGTTACAGTAAAAATGGATGCGGATGCAAGGCTCGGTAGAGAAAATGAATGGTAACAGGTACAGAAATAAGGAAGATGAGAAAAATCAAGTTTAAGGTGGTTCACCTGTAATAGAACAGGCAGAGAATATCACTGACAGCAAATAAAGAAGTCCAGATGGTATTTGCTATTCTAAAGGTGTAATAGTACATGATTTCAAGTTACATTTAAGTGGGATGTAGTTCTGTTCTTCCAAACCTTAGCATAAAGCCACTACTGACTCAATATATCACCTTTCAAAGTGAGTTTGTGTATGTTATGATAATACCGTTATGTGTTTTTTTACTTTTTGTGTTTTGACACATCCACTCCCAAAGAGAATAATTTCTAATAGATAGCTAGGATTAAGTAGTTAAGCAGGTGTCTTCAGATGTGTTTTGTGTTCCTTTTAGACACTCACTCTAACATTTTAAAGCTCCTCATTTCCATTTTGTGTGCACAAATGACAGTCAGAAGCAAAGCTATTTCATCCAATTCACTTTTCAACGGCAAAACTGCAGATTAAATTTTCCCAGTCTACACACTAGCATTAGGCTTACATAAGGCCTGCAGTGAATTAACGGTAGAAGTTCCAGAAGTGATTCACATGGGTGCTATGAGGAGTCTCCTGCTAACCAGTCAAGTACCCAGTGAACATATGGAATATTGTCTTAAATAGCACATATTTCTGTCAGTCCCTACTTCTTCACCAGTACTCCAAGAGGTAGAATTTCCTGTAAGGATCCCTAAGGGGGAAGTACAGCTCCACAAAAGTGTAATCCTGTTTACAATGGCAATCATAAGCCACATTTTACAGTGATCACAAACATTTCTTTCTGAAGCTCCAAGTATCAGTCATTCCTAGAAAGATGCTGTGATGGTTCCCATAGACGTGGCACTGTCATTCCTAGCCCATACGCACAATAACTTAGTACAATACACTTTGCAGGTAGCTTTGCGCTATCTCAATGGCATGGAGGTGAGGAAATCTCCCTTTATGCAAAGCAGGACATGAGAGCTTCTACATATTGTGACATTTGTAAAGACAAAGGAGTTACTTTGTTAAGTCAGCATCAACCCAGTCTTTTCCAGTAAGGGAAAATCAAGTTATTCTGTCCAACTCTCTGTAGGTCATTAGCAAAGCTCCAGTATTTATACAGTCAGAAGTGAGAAATGTTGTCTATAAAGAAGGGCAGAAAATTAGTTCACCGAGCTCACAGGGGGTGGTCAGAAGTATAAATTCCAGCTAGCACCAAGTTAGGAAAGGTACTCCCCCGGGGCCAGCAATGGGGCTGAGAGTTTTACCATCTTTATTCATGCTCTAGTTAAATACGACAGTTTGGACAAGTCCTTCAAGGGCAACTTTCAACTTGATACATGCTATAATTCTATTATCAGGATAGACCTAATTACATCCTGAACAAGCATGCAGACATACTGGGGTGAAGAGTCAATATGCTGATAGGTAGGGCTGCTGTTCAGAGGGAGTTTTGCATAGTGGAAATATGTGTTGACACAGTTCTCATAAAATTCAATTAAATCAGGTGCAAATTCTTACATCATGGATGTAGAATCTCTGTAGAACACCCCAGGATAGGTGTTGGACTGACTTTGTAGAAAAGGACTGGCACAACCTCAGGAGGAGGTGGAGATTGTGGTGGGTACAAGTTGAACATAAGGAAAAAGCTTTCCTTTGTAGTAAAGAGGCCAAACACCTACTGTGCATATTAGCAGCAAGGTTGTAGCCAAAAGGTTGAGGCAGTGGTAACTCCATTCTGCCCAGCCCTTCTAAGAACATAGCTGGAGTACTGTGTCCAGTTTGGGGCACCGACAGGTGTTCCCAGATGGACACGGACAAACTGGACTAAATCCAGCAGAAGGTTGCCAACATGACTGGAGGCTTGATGGAGCACTTCTCATACTGGAGAGGCTGTAGTGTACCCATGAGAGTCCTATTATCACTCTTAATTCTTACTTTACAACTAGCAATTACACTTTCTTTGCATGCTATCTAAAAATAGTAATCAACTTGCTATCATTTAGGAAAGACAATCAAACAGGGTGGGTATTTTTTCTTGAAAAATAGTAGTACTAACAGGGTAAATTAGAATTTTTATTTTTTCTTTTTAGTTTTCTGCTAACTAAAATGAACATTCAATTCTCATTTTGTTGCAGTCAAAGATCCACTTCACTGAAACTAGAAATATTCTGATGCCGGATAAGTATTTATAAGATAAAAGAAAAGCTTCCTCAATTAAATAATTACTATCTCTTAGAAACACAATGCTTTTAATAACTTTCTCTGGATGCACATAATAATATTAATTCAAGCCCTTTCTTGATAGCCAAATTCTTTCATAGGGGATGACTGAGAGCATTTCCTCACACTGACTTAGAGCAACATATAGGACAGGGCACATACATTACAGCTCTTTATTCTCATCTGACATGCTGCATGCCTTCCTCCTAGTCAGTGTATTGATAATGACTCTGGCAAAGGAACTACAGCTTATTTCCTAGGTTAAAATGTCTTTTCTATCTCACTTAGAAATTACTCCACTCTGTTATTCTAAAACATGGACTTCCTCTTGTATATAGTTGTTTGATGGTGTCGTGGTAGGCCTAGGCAAGCCAAATTGGGTTTATACCTTTCCTGGCTTGCCCAGACATTTTTTTTTCTGCTTTCCTCCTGCTGTTTTGGGGGAGAGCAACGGCGGGAAAGGGGACAAAGGGCCTGGCGCCACTGAGTCTGGGGTCCCTTGCCTGACCAGACCCTGTGGTAAACAGGGTGCACGGGGCAGCCTTGTGCAGGGCCCGTGTTCTTCCCGAAGAAGGGTGGAGCAGGCCTATGGTTCCACCTAATATGGGCAAATCTTGGCNGAAGACTTTTTTACAAAATCAAGATCTGTATATATGCAACTAAACCAAAAGGGACTAGAATTCTCCAGTGGGGTTTATTTTCAGGAAACCTCCGTTCTGATGTTCTGGTTTCCCTTGCAAGCATCCACATTCCAGTAGCAAATTTAACAAAAGCAGTATGCATTGCACAGTAGAAAGAGACAAGTCTGGAACCCAGTTTCAATTTCAAAGAAAAAAAATCCTCACAATTAAATTGGTTGTAACAGAAAATAACTTCTAATGACACAGAAAACAAAACTACTTTAATTTTCATTTCCTTTCTGCATGGTTCATAAAGAGAATCCATAGAAGAGGAAGGTATTTGAAGACAGAAAGAATTAACAGTTTACAAAAGCCAATGAAACTATTGAAAAAACAGTCAGTATGCCACTTTTAAAAGAAAGTGTGTCAATTCAGTAAGAGAAAACTACTGGATTATTTATAGCTAACTCACTTCCCTTTGCGCTAGGGTATTTTCTGTCTTTCATAATACTGACACATAAAAGACCTGATCTAAAATAGCAAGGTACTGGATTGTGCAACTAATGTAAGAAGCCACACTTTTGTATAGCCAAAAAGCAAGCCACCTATGCAGAAGTTTCACATCTAAAAATGTCAACACTTCCTATGTTGACTTTGTGAAATTATGGGTCACAAACACTAAACTCTTTTATAGTACTAAAGTGTGGCTACATTTTCCAGGCTTTGTGAGGTATGTCCAAATTGCAAGTAAAAATTATTAAAAGCCTATCATACCCCATCATAATGGAGATATAAACTACGAATTCCAGGAGAACAAGTAGGGATGGAATATGGAAATGTAGCCGTCATGTGTATTGTAAAACAGTTCTTGACAAACAGGGAATTAACAGGCTCCTGTTGTGAACTGCACACTTTTGTTGAGATTTAAAATGGCATTCAACTGCTTTCAACCACCACCCTTACAAGAGCATAGCTGAGCCACGGTTGAGTGGTTGGAGCCAGTCTCTTTGGTGGTCAGCAGCAATAAGACAAGAAGCAATGGCTACTAACTGGAGCATAGAAACCTCAACATGAGGTGAAACTTCTTTACAGTGAGAGTGACAGAGCACTGGAACAGGTTGCCCAGAGGAGCTGTGAAGTCTCCTTCCCTGGAGACTTTCAAAACTCGTCTGGATGTGTTCTTATGTGAACTACCCTGAGGGATCCTGCCTTGGCAGGGAGGTTGGACTCGATCTTTGGAGGTCGCTTCCAGCCTCTAAGATTCTGTGAATCAGAATTTCACTGCAATTACACCTGGTTAGGGACAGGATAGTTAAAATTTTTGCAAAACCTTGAATTAAAATCTAGTCTTTTAAAGAACCTGATTCTTGGTCAGTGATTATTTTGTTCTTATGAGTATTTATTAGCAGAGATCTTCCTGCTCACACACATAACCCCATCAGGGTCAAAATCAGAAACAAGTTGTTATGAATGATGCAAAATTAATAATCAGTATTAATTTTGATATCCAAGCAGAGATCATTAATAACTATGAAGATTGTTTATTAACATTAAATCTTGCCAGAAAACTTATTTACAAGGTTCTAAACACACGGTTTGGAAATTTATACACACGAGGAATGGGCAAAACTTGAATACTTTAAGAGGTAACTGTCAAACACAAACATTATACTGAAAGAGAAGGTTCTTGTAGTCAGTGCACTGCTTGCAGTTAGTTATCCTGCGTATCCACTAGATGGGTGCAAGAAGCTCCTTTCTGCCAGTGGCAGAAGACTATTAGTGATTACAAGAGGCTTTAAGTATTTACTTACAAAATATTATCAGACAGTACCCAAAGCACATGGAGGGGTTGCTGTCAGTGGTCTCAAAGCTGTTAGAGGTTTTGGAGTTTTCCCAGGCTCGTTTCTCAGGCAGCTGGGAGTCTGGCACAGTCTCTGACCTGGTTCCTCTTGATTCCCCATTCAGCAGAAGCCTTGCAGAGGGGCGGGCAGGATCCAATGCCATGTGCAGTCTTAGAGCAATCTCATGCTGCCTATGCAAGCCAATCACCTGCAGGCATTTAGAGTCTATTCCTGGTAGTGGAGTTCCACACAGTTCAGGATGCAATGAAGCAGCAGCAGCAGCACCATGAGTACATCGGCAGAGAACACGTTGTGCTACCTGCTCATCCCTTTTTAGCAATACAGCCCAAGACTAATGGGCCTTTGGACACAGAATAGCCAATCAGAATGGCAGTTAGCCAAGGCTGGCCATGTTAGGTGAAGCCATAGGCTTTCTCTACCCAAATTTGTGCAGAACACAGGTCTTGCACAAGGCAATTCTGTGTACCTTGTTTACCACAGAATGCAAAACAAGTCTGGGCAAGCCAGAGTCCTCAGACTCAGTAGCTGCAGGTTCTTTGTCTTCTTTCCCGCGGTTGCTTCTCCCCAAAACAGGAGGGGGAGGAGGGGAACATGTCCGGTCAAGCCAGGACATGTATAAGCCTATTTTGGTCTTCTTAAGCCTGCCATGATGCAAGCATTATGGTCTCCTAAGGTTTTAATGAAGGAAAAGGAAGGTCGTAAGAGACAGATGGATGCAGTAAGAACAAGGCAGTTTGGAAAAAAACAAAGTCTAAAATCTCTGAAGAATGGGTGATGGCTTCGAAAGTGAGACAAAAAGGCACCTCTACCAGCAATGTTTTCTTTAGACTACTACTTAGGTTCTGGTAATGTGTATGACGAAAGCATAAAAGAAAAACATGTATCGATCCCACTCACAGGTCCTACTTTTCCAACCAGACACTTACTGAAACATGGAAACATATTGCACATGGAAGACTATAGATGTTTTAAACTGCATCCTATGGATAATATTTCAAAGAATATTTCAATAAAGCCAACAAAATAATAGAAATGGGCTTGATAAGAGTCACAATATTTGATGAGCAAGAGAAAAGCTAAGTTGTGTTGGAGTTCAATAAATTTCAAGGAAAAGACCAAAAATTACCAAAAGGCAATGAAGTGGTGTGGTACAGACTATCTATATATCCTAGTGTAATATAGATTAAAGACAACTAGACAAGTAAGAATTTTCAGTGAATGTTTAAGTGTTGCAGTCAATCAGGTTAAAATTGGAGTCTTGTTTTTCCCTCTTGTGATTCCTAAGCATCTTATTAGATGCAATTATCAGCTAGTTAATAACAGCAGTTTAAGTGGTTGACAGAATACAAGGTTTGTTAGGTATTCTCAAACAGAATGAAAAATAAAAACTTTTTCATTGTAGTGGAAAAAGCGCCATCACGCACCAGTATCACAGGAAACAGAAAAAAACGGAGGAAGATCCTGATCCCACTGGATGAGCAGGACAATGAGTATTTGATCTCCCTCTGGATGATTGCATCAATTCTATATTCAGTCCCTGCCAGTAGCATGACAGACATGGGACAAATCGATACCTACAGGTGTATAGAAATTAGCAGTCACTAAACTCACTATATAATGAAACAAATTGATAATTGTGTTGTGTGTTCAGTCATATAAATGTGAGTACTACCCTGTTCTAGAGTTTCTGGCAATTCCAGTCAAGAGCCTTCCAACGAGCACTGCATGGTCATTTATAAATAATATAAATACACCTTTATTTTGATGACAATACCAGGAATTAAAAAGAACAAACCTGCCTTCTAAAAGTCCCAAGGCAAAGAGAGATCCAGCTAAATTACAGCTGCCCTGGGATGTGCCCAACTGCAGTGGACACTGCTAATCACATAGCTGTTCTAATGAGNGCAACACCACAGTTGAGAACCTATCAATTTTACATCTTAAACTTTCTTCTTACAGTCATTTGGGACTTGATGATCTTAAAGGTCTTTACTAACCTAAATGATTCCATTACCCGATACTGATTGCTCCTTGTACTGCACAATGGTGTTACCTTTCATTGCAGTAGAGGTGCAGTCACAGGACCCCTCAGTGGTAGAGAGTGAGAATGAGGACCAACAGGATGGAAAGGCAAGATGAGAGCTGGTTGCTTAAAAAGCACAAAGGTGGTTGGTTTCACAGTCGGAGCTTCCGGTCTTCCCTGAGACACTCAAGGTTATTCAAGACAGCTTTACAGTGTCGGTACTGGAGCACACAGCTCCTACAGTGTGACTACTGATCAGATCCCACGAGCTTCAATTTCTACACCTGGAATATATTCATTGTAGCACTCTCTACTCTTTAAAGCTCCTTGAGCTTGGTGCTGGGGAATAATAAAGTTCACTGAGACCTAGGTTTCAACCATATTGTCCTGAAATAGAGATATATACATGTTAAATTCTGCAGTGTTTGTGCCTCCTCCTTTTGAGTGTAAACTTATTGTTGAAATTGTGTTATTGTACACTGACTTTGCAAGGACACAATTTAACAGGCAATTCTGCCTTGTATATCCACAGGGCACAAGAGATCATCTCAAAGCACCTTTGAAGGAGGTTTATTAAGATTTTACATATTCCGAATATTAATAAGCTAACAAGGAAAAAAAATAAGATATTTTAACTTTTTTTTTCTGGTGTAGAAATTAGTGATAAAAACACCCAAAGAAACTGACATTGCATTCATCAGAATGCAATGACAGCTATACAAAACAATGAATATGGTTTGGAGGTTCAGGCATTTATAAGGTTGTGTGTTGATTCAGAAAGGACTTCTGAATGCAATCTCCTTCCCACAAGATAGGCAGAGTTATAGTCTTGCTTAGAGCCAAACTGTCATAAAATAGTTCATCCTAACACATAACCATTTGGCAACAGAATGATGGTTATGTTGCATACCACGGAATAACAAGAGAGCGTAATCTTCTCACTGGGAAACTGCTGAATCAATTTTGGATTTTACACCTGAACTGTCTGGATTTAATTAGAGTGTGGCAAGTATCTCAATGTTGTTCCTAATAACAATATCACCAGTAAACAGATATCTATATTAGACGACCTGAAAAAATTCTACAATTTAGTGCTTCTAACTAATCACAATGCGGAGATGTACAGATGCTACTTAAACAGCATGGAAGAGGTAACAACTTCCAATAACTCAGAGGCAGCAGTCATCTACTGCTCACTCAGTCACAGAGTATCACATGCCTGAGTTTGCTCTCAACTTTTTTATTGTTCTCCTCTGAAAAAATGAAGCAAAATTTACACTTTTCACAGAATTACAATCAATTCCCTATAAAATAGTTACTATCCCAGTTAACTCTTTGGTGCTTTCAGTAATATTTACTTTGAGAAATACACATTTTAAAAGAGGACTGCGGTTGAGGGGCAACATTTCCGATATTTCAGCCATCCTGAAATACCTCCAACAGTTTGATTTGCAATATCACAACTTTGAAATCCTTTCCTAGTTGCCACTACCTCATCTAGTATTAAGTATCAGTTTCAAAAAGGAAAACGTTACATTCATTTAAGCAAAGGAGTATTTTGTAAATAATTGATAAGGAAATTAATAGTAGAAGGCAAACAGTACCAGGAGCAAAGTGTTTCCATATTTATTTTTCTTAAAAAACATGTACCTTTCAAGGAAAATGTAAGTATGAATGTCATACTATTAGCTTAATACTACTTCAGCTAATATTTGTACTGAGCCTCTGAATCTACCACTGTAAACATGGCTTTTCCTAAATCTGCTACAATATGAATATGCTTTGTGCTTACACAGCTAATAATCTCCTCTTGATAAACCTGAGTCAAAAGCTATAATTAGGTCTCTAAAAGCACAGTGCAGAGCATTTCTGTTATTCAGAGATGGAGTCACCAAGACAATTAATAGGATTATAGAATCATCAAGGCTGGAAGGGACCTCCGAAGGTCATCTATCTCGACCCCTCCTGCAGTGAGCAGGGACGTCCTCCAGTAGATCAGGTTGTGCAGAGCCTTGTAGGGCCTGACCTTGTATAAGTCCAGGTATGGGGCCTCACTACCTCCCTGGGCAACCTAATTCAATCTTCCACCACCCTTATGGTAAAGAATTGTTTCCTAAAGTCAGCTGTCCTCATTTAAATTGCACCTGCTTTCAAAAATCAAGATTCAGCTGCCTGTTTCTCCAAGTGCTTTTTATGTATAAATGATTAATGCAAAAGGAAACCTTTCAAATCAGCATAATTTATTGATATTTTTTAACACTGGCCTGATGAACTTTAGCATAGCTGTCACTGTTCATCTGTCAATAATATAATATTAACAACACCCATGAAGCAGTGTAATTAAAAAGAAAAGCAACACCTGCTATAACATCAGAATATTGCTGGCTGTGCTCCAGAATTTCCTCGCACTCATCACATGCAGTTTGAAAGGTCAGTTTTAGATGAGACGGACTTTAGGCTTCTTGACCAGTTATGAGAACCACAGCTAAATATTCACATAAAACAGTACTGTTTCTCTAGATTTTGAACAAGGTAGCACAAGCCTCTTGCTGACTTCTAAAGAAATTCTTATCCTGGATAACCATTTAATTTTAAAACACTAGATTTTAATGGACTTGGGGGGGGGGTGTGTGGGATGTTGTTTATTTGTTTTGGTTGTGGGTTTGTG
>VWYK01099447.1:1169-12883 GCA_013399775.1 Semnornis frantzii
ATTCTACTTACAGAAATGTAAATATTTCCATTTCCTGTCTAACCAAACACATTAATAAACAGTTTGCACATGTTTTCCAGAAATAATGCAACACATTAAATATGCTCAAAATCCAAGCTAGAAAACAAAGAAAAAAAATATCTGGAATAGTTCTTTCAAAAGGTGAAGCTGATGTTCAGACTGGATATCAAACACCTGTTTCAGACAAAGAATGGTGTACTGGGAATGCTGATAGGTAGTTCCGCTAATCACTTGATACACTTGATGGCAACATCATGTCTGAAGTAGTCTGATACTCGAGGGATGAACACTGTGACAGGTGGCCATCAAATGCTATCTAGAAAATCATCAGCTGCTATAAATAGGTGTCCACTGAGGACTTGATTATTTTCTAGTGCTGCCTCTTTTCATGTTGGAATAAATACTCACGGTATAAATGCCATTTTAGCCTCTGCAGAGCTGCTCATGTTGCTGTATAGACAACAGTTGTGCCCGAGGGCTTCTACCTGAGAAGTGAAGGTGTGTTTAAATGGCCATTTGGATTTTCTTTTTTCTACTTAGGTGGTTGGTTTAACGTTGGATCTCACCTATGGTTTCCTTTACTGGCTCGTGCAAGATAGTCTATACCTAAACCTATACAGAGTTTCCCTCTGCAATGAAAGGTAAGTAAATGTGTAACCAAGGTAAGAAAACCTGTATTTTCTGGGGCTTGTGATACTCTTTAAAAACAGATTTTGTCCAATTCTGGGCACAGTAGCAACCAATTTACCAGCAGACAAAGAAGAAGAGCTAATGATCACAGCTAGCCAGTGGCAAGCTGCATATTGAGGTGGTTGTTAACACAGTTTTCACAGTATGGAAACTCAATTCAATTGAGGTCATGCTCATCAAATTTCAGACTTAGCTTTAGGAAACAGTCACCGTTTCTTGTCTATTTTATCTTGGCATTTACCACACCTGACAGTTTTCAAGTGCCTGGAGCTTTAACTTGTTAATCTCGCGTGGAGCTTAGGACTGAAACTGACATCACTTTCTCACCTGAGTGATCTCTATTCAAGAGGATCTCCTCCTGATCATTCTGAGCATGAAATGGTTGCATTACTCCTGAAAGGCAAAGTTTAAAACCAAAACAAAACTATGTTTATGAGTCAGCCTGAATATATACAAAGACCTTGAGAAGAATGATAATTTGTTCTGTATGTGCTAGGTGCATGATCAATGGGTGGCTCATGAAAGTACATTTTTGTTCCTTTGTTTATGGAGGATGTCTTATTTTTATCTATCTATCTATCTATCTATCTATCTATCTATCTATCTATCTATCTATCTATCTATCTATCTATCTACCTACCTATCTATGTATCTATCTTTCTATTAATCTATCTATCTTTCTGTTAATCTATCTATCTATCTATCTATTCATCTATCCATCTATCTATTCATCTATCCATCTATCTATCTATGTATCTATCTATCCATCCATCCATCCATATCTCTTTCATCCATTTCCATCCATCCATCCATCCATCCATCCATCCATCCATCCATCCATCCATCCTCTCTCTCTCCATCTCTCTATGTATGTATGTATGTATGTATCTATCTATCTATCCATCCATCCACCCATCTCTCTATCCCTCTCTATTCATCTATCAGTCTATCTCTCCATCCATCCAACTATCTATCTATCTATCTATCTATCTATCTATCTATCTATCTATCTATCTATCTATCTATCTAGCCATCCATTCATCCATTCATCCATCTCTGTCTCTATTTTAAGCATCAGATTAAACTTCTTAAACATAGCTGGTCAGTACCTGTATTTACATGTGCTCATGATGTTGCTTTGTGTGAGGTCAGCTGAATTTTCTGGCTGATTTAAGACTTGCCACAATTAATGGTAAATGTTTAAAGCATAAAAATATGTTGACTGCTTTTTGCTAGAACACATGGCTGCATTGTGAACCAATAGGCAGCCATGAATTATTGTCCTCAGCGTGCCAGAATAGAGGGATTAGAAGTGATCCATCCTCATGGACCTGGTGGCTTGTCAAAGTCTTTCCAAATCTGCTTTGGACAGCATGTGTCTAAGCTGGAAGTAATTTCTGAGATGGCAAAATCACCCCTCTAATTTCTTACTTGGAAGATAAACTGGGACCAAAAACCAGCCTGTAAATTTTGACAAAGAAGTAACAAGGCTGATTAAATCACCTGTGATCCCAGTGGAGTTCAATAAATAATGGAAGGTTATGGAGGGCACTAGCAGGGTCACATTCATCTGAGGACCTCCTGTAATGGAGCTGAATGAATCTCATGCTGTGAAGCAGACTCCACTGTTTCAGTGCAATTGCTGAGGGAAGCTGGGCTTACTTTTGTTTTTTTTTTCTTTTCCAAAATACTCAATTTTCTATACTCATGCACCAGAATATTAAGAGATTTTATAAATGCTTTCTAATGAAATTGAGAGAATGAAGGCTTTTTGTTTGCAGGTGCTCCTGTAACGTGTCATTCTGAAAGCATTCTGCCACAGAAAACTTAAGGAGAACTTTTTGAACTGTTTTTCTGCCTCCTACACGAGCATTAAGAATTTGAGTGATGAGGAACATTGATGTGTCAAACCTTACATAACTCTTGTTCTCTCTACACCCATTTAGCAATTAGTTTGCTAATTTCATGTGTGTTTTCACAGTTGTGGTGATGCTCTCATCACAGAATTTGCAGGGTGGAGTACTTCAGAAATATCCCAGGGTGCACTGGAATACTACAGTGGTCGTCTGTTCTGGATTAATAGTCTCCAGTTCATTACAACTCAGGAAGTCAATCAGAGCCTTAGCATCCCCTTCTCACAACCAGCAGAGTTTGCAGCCTTTACCCTCGTTCACACATCACTGAAACCTTTGCCAGGTACATGATTTTCTTTAGCTGAGCCCTTCAATGAAGGCATTCACTGCTAACCTGTAATTCTGCAATTCTCAAATTCCTCAGTAGTTGGACAAAAGATAACAGCAACTTTTTAATTGATATGTATTTATATAGAGAGAATCACAGAATCATAGAATAGTAAGGTTGGAAGGGACCTCAAAGATCATGTAGCTCCAACCCCCTGCCATATGCAGGGACACCTCCCACTAGTATGTCTGTATATGTATCTATATATCTAGATCTAGATATACATATACATAGAATCATAGAATGGTAAGGTTGGAAGGGACCTCAAAGCTCATGTAGCTCCAACCCCCTGCCATATGCAGGGACACCTCCCACTAGTATGTCTGTATATGTATCTATATATCTAGATCTAAATCTAGATATACATATACATAGACTCATAGAATCATAGAATGGTAAGATTGGAAAGGACCTCAAAGCTCATCTAGTTCCAACCCCCTGCCATAGGCAGGGACACCTCCCACTAGCACAGGTCACTCAAGGCCTTGTCCAACCTGGCCTTGAACACCTCCAGGGAGGGAGCAGCCACAACCTCCCTGGGCAACCTGTGCCAGTGTCTCACCACCATACATATATATATATATATATACACACACATACATATATATACTTACGTATTTATATATTAACATATATTTACATATTTATATATTTTTATATCTCTACCTTTTTATATATTTATATATTATAAAATATATATTTATTTTTACTAATAAATACATCAGGCTGTGCATATGTTTAACTTATATGTATTTTTATATCCACACACAAATATTTACATGTTCATATATTTGCATTTATTAATAAATACACCAAGCTGTATCTGGACAACGTGCAATTATAAAAACTGATGGCAATGGCTGAAAAGAATGCATGAGGTTGTTATTCATTGTCTCTATCTAATGGCAGTTTTCAGGATTTTTCATGGTGTTTTAATGTTTTAAGTCAGGTTTGAAATGTCTACCCATTGCTCATATTCTCTATATTATTATTTCTTCCTTTCTTCATGAACAGGAAATTTTTCTTTTGCACCCGAAGTGATTCCAGATCCAGTGCCAGAGTCTTCCTTCAAGATTAAAGGAAATTCTTCCCGTTTTCATGTCACTTGGAATCCCTCCACAAATGTGGAATGGGGAACTGTCTTTTACTGTGTGGGATCAAGATCTCTACAAGTGAGGATATTCAAGTGTTCCCTCCTCATTGACTGCATGTAGTACGGCATCTGCTTGCTGATGTAGCTATTTTTAAGCAGAACTACAGCCAAGCAACCAAACTGATTTGTAAATATAAAGCAAGCTGTCCTGTTTCTCCATCACTGAGGCTAAAAAGAGGGGAAGAAGGGTGTAGTAGTAGCTCTGGGCTAGCTGCTGGGGTGTGAGGTGCCAAGCAGGGAGCTCACAGTGCTTGAAGATGTGTGAGAAAGCCTTTCACAATAACTCAGAAACACAAATGTCTTCTGAACTGCCAGTAGGACAGCCTTTGCCTGACTGGGAAATCTGGCCCTCATCTATGTTTGCTTTTAGCACATTTGGCAAACTTTACCTTAAATTCAAAGGGCAGATTGCTAGCAGATTGCTTCCTACCACTACAGTGCCATAGGAACTAGGGACACAACAATCATTCACAGGAAGAGAAGCTCTGATTTCATTGAGTTGACCACCTTGGTGAGGGGAATTGTGGAGAACTGAGGACCTCTCTGAGAACAGGAAGAATATTTTATTGTGTTGTGTTTTATTTCATTCACAGTCTTTGGAGAGTGAACAGTGCCTCCATCCTCATAACCTGACAGTGCCATCCTACCAAGTTGATTGGCTGGAGCCATTTGTAGTCTTTGATTTTACTGTCACTCCATACACATACTGGGGCAAGGCAGCAGCGACATCTGTATTGCTTCGAGCCCCTGAAGGAGGTATTAACATTTTAAATCCTATTCCTGTGTCAGCAAATAAAACCCTGGAGAGGAAGGTGCAAAATTCAGAGGTAGTCAGCTGTAGGCAGAGCTGCAAGGGATTGTTCCTGAGTATCTTTGGAATTATCTATTGCACACACAGATGCACACAACTGCAGGAACAGAATCCAGAACAGAAAGTGCATGATGGTATATCCAACATGTACCTATGACTATGAGCAAGAAAGAGAAATTGAGATCCATTACAATGACCATCAAAGGCTCATGTAATATGTTAACCACTGACTACATTTTTAATGTCTTGTGCACTTTAAAGCTTTTTGTTCTATGCTTATTTTTGTTCTTATGCAGGTCAAAGTTAAGTCAGCTAACATGTAATGTGGAGTACTGACTAAGCTTATGAGTTGCAGTAGATTTCAAAGTGGATAGGAGAGGGGATGGAGTATGTTCTATGTTGTGAAAGTTCTTGCAGCTCCATTGGTACCTACAGAACTTGGCTAAGTAGGTATGTCCCAGTCTGAGTGCATAAGTGCATTTGTCTCTTCATACAGCTCTGCTTTTAGCTGAGCCAGTTAAAATCAGATAACTACACACCGATGAAAATCACCAAGGGACTACCATGATATTTTAGATCACAAAATGTCAGGGGGTGAAAGAGACCTCTAGAAATTGTGTCCAATCTCCTCTGCCAAAGCAGGATCACCTAGGACAGGTTGCACAGGAACACATCCAGGCAGGTTTTGAAAGTCTCCAGGAGACTCCACAAACTCTCTGGGCAACCTGCTCCAGTGCTCCATCACCCTCACAGCAAAGAAGTTTCTCCTCATGTTGAGGTGCAACCTCCACTGTTCCTTCTTCTTCCACTGGGCACCACCAAAAAAAACCTGTCCCCTTCATCTTGACACACACCTCTCAGATACTCTTCTGTAATTTACATATCACCAACTGCTATCTGACCCTGTCAGCACTGCAGTTGCAAAGCTCAGGCTCAAGACTAAGAGGCATAATTACAATGCAGAAATACTTCACTCTATGTTTATATACATTTTATATATATATATATGCTTTTTTTTTTTTTTTTCCCCAGTTCCTTCAGCCCCTACAAACCCTAGAATATATGTGTCACAAAGTAACCTACATGGAAAGGATAAGGAAGTCCTTGTGGAGTTGAGGTGGGACAGACCTGAAAGGGCCAATGGACTATTGACACATTTCAGGGTTTACTACCAGCTGCTCAGTGAGACTGCTAACAATTCCATGGAGTGGAACACCAGCAATGTCAGCCCCACCCTGATGCTCTTTTCTCTCAGGGATGTGCTTCCCAACCTCACAGTAAGGTTTCAGGTATGAAAAGTGCTGAGCCTGTCTTATGCTAGATAGTAATGTTTTTTAGTCCAGCCTGATGTGTTTGCCTAGGAGATGGGGCAAGAAGTTGTGGTTTCTGCTTGTGGAGTCACTGATTCACTGACTCACTCTTGGGTACCTGCCTTAACCTTTCAACAGATTGTGCTGTTCACTAAAAAAGGTAGAAAACACTGCTGTAGTATTGTACAGGTTTGCTGAAGAAGAAACTTTTGTAGAGGTTTACCAAAGCCTCTGATGAAAGCTGCAAGTTAAACAGATTCGCCTGAGCTGGTGGAGGGTGACAGGCCACTAAAACAGAGACACAGGTCAAAAGAAGTTCCACTGCTAAGAAATGCAAGGACTCACATGGCTTCCATAAGAAGACTTCCATATTAAAGCATGTCAAGAAGTCATCTTTTCATTGTGATGAAAGGTTTGGAACACACAGACAAATGTAGCTGACCATAACTGATGGTGTAGAACGTCACGTTGGTTGCAGCATCAACAAGCAGCAGGAACTGTTCCAGCCTAGGGGAGCAGATAAGACTCTCTGGTGTCCTTTGAGCTCTAATTGATAGATGTGGTGTGAAGTGTCTTCATAAAATTCTCTTCATAGCTGTGCTGCAATTCTGAATGTAGCCTTTGCTGTAACCAGCCTTGGGTTGAACAGAGCACATGTATGTGCTCCTAGCTGAGCAGCCAAGGGATCTGGGGCTGCATTTGCCACTAGCTATGACTTCACAGGCTCTCAAATGCAATCACTTAATGCTGCTGTTTAACATATGTAACAATCTCCTGCCCTTACAGGTGCAAGCCTTCACCTCTGTGGGTGCAGGACCTTTGTCTGAAATAGCAGAGAGGAAATCGTCAGGTATGGGTGATTTAGAAACCATCTCATGGTTTGAGTGTAATAGCTGGTGAGATTGGCAGTAAGGGAATTTAGTAATCTGAAAAAACAGCCTCCAACACTTTGTAGGATGTTTGTTCCACCCTACAGTAGACACCACAGAGGAAACAGTTGCAGTTTCTGACATGGAATGATTAACACATCTCTCATCATCAGGCTAAATGTCAGGAATTCCAAGTCTTTCCTCAAAACTGTGCTAAATTAACTGTTGTAGATAACCCTGGGGTAGTATGGAGCAGAAGATTTTGCTGGAGATCATAGAATGCTTCTTACTGGGCTGTGAAAAGTGACCAAGACAGTCAGAGATCAACTAGGGACCACAAATTATTTGCAGATGGGTTGCTAAAGGTACTGAAGTGAACAACTCAGTTTTGACTAGGCTTAAATTTGTTAGGTAAGCATCCACTGAAAAATCTTAGGAGTTTGCATGTGACAACAAGAAGGCAGCTCATTATTTTATTTATGTGCTGTGACAGAGGACCAAATACAATTTGTGCTGGGCCATCATTTATTTTTATCTTGTACTTGCTTTCCTTATGTCTACAATGTGGTTTGCCTTTCAAAATTTTTTAATTTTTTTTTTTTTTATTCTGCTGTGCCCTTTTCCTTTCCAGCTCTTTTCCCTGTCCCAACTCTTCTAACTGTTTCTGCCAAGAAGTTATTTCTTACTGACATAGACAATAATCATACCATATGGGAACATTCAGCTGAGGCAAATATAAAGGACATCTGTTACACTGCTGATGATGACAGAGTGTACTATATCGTAGAAGATTCTCTTCTGATTCAGAATACACAAGTTCCTTCAGAGTCCCAGGTATTCCTTTGTTCATTCCCATGCTTGAGAGAATTTAGGAAAGTATCTGGCCATTATTGACATTATTTTGGGGTTAATGATGTTTTCAAAGAGGTTGAAGATGCACCACAAAGACCCCACTCAGACTGCTGCAACCCACCAGGAGTACTGCATCCAGTTCTGATGCTCCCAGGGTCAGAGGGACATGGAGCTGCTGGAATGGGTCCAGAGGAGGGCCATGAAGTTGGTCAGAGGGCTGGAGAACCTTGCCTGTGAGGACAGGCTGAGAGAGTTGGGGCTGTTCAGCCCGGAGAGGGGAAGGCTCCAGGGAGTGCTTAGAGCAGCCTTTTGGAACCTGAAGCAGGCTACAAGAATGCTGGAAAGGGACTTTTTACAAGGGCTTGTAGTGATAGGACAGGAGGGAGTGGATTGAAGCTTGAGGAGGGGAGATTTAGACTATTAAGAAGAAATTCTTTACAATGAGGGAGGTGAGACACTGGAACAGGTTGCCTGGGAAAGTTGTGGATGCCCCCTCCCTGGAGGTGTTCAAGGTTAGGTTGGATGAGGTCTTGAACAACCTGGGCTAGTGGAAGGTGTCCCTGCCTATGGCATGGCGTTGGAACTAGATGATCTTCAAGATCCCTTCCAATCTATGAATCTAGAATAAACCATTTTATGTATCTATGAACAGCTGAAACAAAGAAGCAGCAGCATGATGAAGGAAACACATTTAACAGCAAAATACAGTGGGGAAAACGGAACTGGAAAGACACAACTATCTTGTGCACTGTCAATTTGTATGAGCTATAATATGAAAGAGATTAGCTGGATAATATTCCTTTCTAGCCATACAATAAAAATATAGATAATATAGTAAAGATTAGAATTTTTGGTCATCAGTAGCTATTAGACTGAGCCAGTGTGCCATAGGTAAAGTTGTCCTATTAACCATGTATGATTTCACTGATTTTATCTGCTTTGCTGATATTTCATAGAATCATAAAATCAGTCAGGGTTGGAAGGGACCTCAAAGGGACCTCAAGGATCCTCTAGCTCCAACGCCCCTGCCACGGTCTGGGACACAGGTTCAGGCTGTCCAGAGCCTTGTCCAGCTTGGCCTTAAACACCTCCAGGGATGAGGCTTCCACCACATCTCTGGGCAATCCATTCCAGGGTTTCACCACCCTCATGGTGAAGACCTTCTTCCTAACACCCAGTCCGAATCTACCCATTTCTTGCTTTGTTGCATTCCCCCCAGTCCTATTACTACCTGACAGCCTAGAAAGTCCCTCCCCAGCTTTCTTGTAGCCTCCTTAAGATNCATTTTGATAACCAATTTAAACTCCATGCCGTTAAACACAAATGATTTATTATTTTCTATTATTACAACCAATTTATTATTTTCTACATAATGCAACTTGATTTCATGATAATTTCAAGAACGTGGCAGCACCATGGAAGCAACTGTTTATATTTGTGAAACAATAGTTTTCCTGTGTGTAGAAATATTGGAAACATTGTTCTGTGGCATCTCTTTATATTTTGACTTCAACTTGGCGAACAAATTATTTCAGAGACAAACTTAATTTTATAATATCCTAACATGAGGTGGGAAAATTCTGCTCTGAAGCAGTGTTAGCAATGATTTTTATTTTCCTTCAGTTTTTCAGAGACCCATATCTTCACAATGCCACAGCCATCACAGTTGACTGGATTGCAAGACATCTCTTTGTTGCCTTGAAAACACTGTGGAATGGAACTCAAATATTTGTTATTGATCTTCAGCTCAAGACAAAATCTCTAAAAGCCCTGAACATACAGCTGGGTAAAAATTCAACTGTATCATCTCTATTCTACTATCCTTTCTTAAGGTAAGGCATAGATGTTCAAGAAAAGACTAGATGAGGCACTTAGTGCCATGGTCTGGTTGATTGGCTAGGGCTGGGTGATAGGTTGGGCTGGATGAGCTTGGAGGTCTCTTCCTACCTGGTTGATTCTATGATTCTATGACTCTGTGATCCTATGATGCTATGACTCTATGATTCTATGATGCTATGACTCTATGACTCCATGTTTCTATGACTCTTTGATTCTCTGATTCTATGACTCTATAATTCTGTGATTATTAGTAACTTTACAAAGTAACTTGATGCATTGTTTTAATCTAATCCAAGGATGGGGAAAGTCTTCATATAATATATGAGACCTGCACTTGCAAATGCCAGAAATTTCTGGATACAGTTGCTCTTTCATACTGCTAGTTGGGTTTGGACACCCCTAATTTCAAAAAAGATAATCTGTGCCTGAGAAAATATTTCCAATGACCATTAAATACTGATTGATTCTTCTATTTAAGTGATGCAAGTGGCAGTCAGCACCAGATAACAGTTTTTTACAGCAGCTGTTTTACCCAGACTAGTTATTGTGACCTTCTGTTAAAAAATGTCCTTTAAACACCTGCAAGCACTCTCTTTTTTTTTATTTTTTTAATTTTAGTTTTAATATTTGGGAGTTTCCTTACTGTAGCCACTTACAGGGCTGCATTTTGTGGTGTAACTGACTGACAGGAGTGCTCAGAGTGAAGTTTCTCTACTGTAAGCACTGCGCTTTATTTGGCAGCCGCCTGTACTGGCTGGAAGAGGTCGATTCTGGCAGCCACATGCTCTATTATGATGCTGTGAATGACTCCATGCATCACATTTTGGGATACATGTCAGCAGAAGAACAAATGAGGAACTCCTGCACCTGCAATGTGGCAGAAGAGGAGCTCGGAAGAGCTATGAGTATAGATGTGTCTGACTCCAAGAATTCCCAGCTACTCTTTGTCAGAGGAAGAAATGAAATATGGGCCTCGGATGTGGATGGTTGCCACTGCTGGAAAATTAACAAAATACCAAGTTTTCAAGGTCTGAGTGTTCTATTTCTAGGTAGTTTGTGATTCTTGCTGTTTCTTACTTCAAACAATGTTAATTTCAGCAAAACAGCCTTCATGAAGCACTTTCATTACAAAATCAATTCATCTACAGACAGGATGAGCAAAATGTTTGTGTTCTGTGTTTGTATTGTGTATCCTGTTGATACAAACTAGGAGAAAGAGCAGTGTGGGGATTTTTTACTGATGTGAGTATACACTCTAGTAAGATGTAAGCCAAATGAAGATGCTGCAGCCTCAAAAGCTACTTGTCAATAAGTTTCACATTATTATGCTATTTCATATTTGATGCACCTATTACAGTTCATCTCAAGGGGAAAATACAATACTACCTGAAATTGTGCCTGAAAGTGATACTGAAGACTTCAATTGTGGGGAGGGTACTACATGCAAAGCAGACTCTTGTATGACACCTACCTTGCACTTCTTGCAATGGTAGCACTCAGTCTTGGTTGCCTTGTTTCCAGCTCCATTCTGGAGGAGCACTGATAAAAGTGCTCTGAGTTGCCTAAATTGTTTCTGGGAGATGGCAGAGCACTGTGCTTTTTACCTTGGAAGGATGGTGAAAGTGTCTGTAGATAACTCCTGCTCTCATGTTTTATTTCTGCTGTTTCTTAATTGAATAGTAGTTCTCGTAATTATGGATAATTAAAAAGCCTTCAAATCTACACTTGTAAACCTGAAAAAAACCCTCGGCTTCTTGAGACCTTCAAATCTACACTTGTAAACCTGAAAAAAACCCTCAGCTTCTTGAGACCTTCAAATCTACACTTGTAAACCTGAAAAAAACCCTCAGCTTCTTAAGACCTATTGGGAAACAATTCAATTTGTTAATTGAGTTGTAGTTCTCATAATTATGGATAATTAAAAAGCC
>VWYK01099486.1:284-24220 GCA_013399775.1 Semnornis frantzii
AAAAAAAAAAAGAAACTGCGTTTTATATGATTCCTGCCACTTGCTGCTAACTCTGGGCTGGTCAGAATGCTGCAGCGATACTTGATATAAATAAAACCTGGCAGTAAAATGTAGAGTAAAGATAAGACCTTTTGCTGGTTTAACTTTATCATAAAGGTGACATAGGCAAGCTGTGCAGCTTTACATTTTAACCAGGGGACTCTGTGGCATTTAAACCGTCTAGAAATGGTTGTACTTTAATGCCAGTAACAATCTGCTTCCTCTAGTGTCATTAAAATATATACATTTAGTGTGTATACTTATCACAANAACAAACAAAAAAAAAAAGGGTATAAAAACCAACAAATGTACATGTTCTGTTTTTTGGCAATTGTGGCATGCATTTTTGGGTGATCTTTAGAGAAGAACATTTTCTAAAGATTTTCAGTGTTCATACATGGTATGTGGATCTTAATGAAGTCCTGGATTTTTCTTTTGTTTGTTTTTGAGTGTAGGCATTGTGAATATTCACTTTTACTCCTATATCCAAAAACAATTACACGTTTTTTTGAGTTAATACAAACAGAAGCTCTTCCTTTCTCTGATACACTGGATTCTCTAGAATTTGTTTCCACATTAAAAGCATGCTGTCATAACTGCTCTTGTTGAGATCTTGTCAGTCTGAACTTAGGTGCCACACTTTGAATTGATGGACTGCTTGTTCTACTGTACCATGTATGTTTCTCGTCCTCTCCTACTTCCTTCATGACAGATGATGATGTGGCTTTATATTGTGCCTTACTTGTACATCTAGAACTAAATGTTTTTCATTCCCTCTGAACTCTTCAAACCTAACCCTCCTGAAATTGAATCAGAACTGATAAAAGCATCCTGAAGAAAGTCTGGATAGATCTGATTCCAGTTTCTCTCAGTAGTAGTCCTTTTGTATTTATATGGGAGACCAGTTTTTGAATGGCCTTGCAAAACGTGGGGGTGCTCATGAAGGCTGTTTTTTAGCCCTAAAACCCCTTTTGCTAACACTTCTTTTTATGGTTTATTGAACACATATACTTGGTGAGTACTTTTTTTGGAGATGAGAGAGACTTACTACTAAAGCTATGTTTATGTGTGGATGGACTGGATTTTCTTATCATACCAGTTGAAATCATTGTGATTTCATGAAGTTGTATTGCTGTAAATCTGAAGTGAGAGTCAGGCTCAGCTTGCGTTCAGTTCCTAATTCTTTATAGACAAGACTTTGTTCCATACTAAGAGGGCCAGGAGAAAGTTCTTTTTAAACAAACAAGCAAACAGAAACCTAAAATAGATGAAGAGTATTTTAACTAACCTAAAAAGCAACCAGACACTTTTGAAATAGTGGTGTCAGTTTTGATTTTATTTTAAAAAGATCCCACACACCCCCCCTAATAATTATCCAATGTTTGCCTTTATTAATAAAAACAGTTAGCTTATTCACAGAATATAAAGACTGGATGTGCTTTTATTTTCCATGAATCTTTTAAACATAGCTATTTTTTTAAAGCTCTAAAAGGCTTTATCAGGAGAATTTCAAAGGGTTGTATACAAGTTGCCTTCAGCAGAAATAGCAAATGCAATTCTGTTCCTCAAATGTGCTTGCTAGTCTTCCTGAAATTCTGTTGAGGCATAACCCAGCTATGTACCTGCGTACCGTGAATGTTAGCATCTGTATTTGGCCTTGAGACCTGAGTTTCAAGAATGCATCTAATCATGATTTTATTTTATTTTTTTAAGTTGGGAGGCTTCAGTTGGAATCATCCAGTTAAAGTGTGCTGCTAGATGTGGTCTTGGCTTATGAACACAGCCTTGCACACAGCTGAGGTTTATTTTGTTTACCCCAGGGATCGTGTGAAGTACATTTCAAACAGTTACTGCTTCAGTGACTGATACTTCTTGTAACTGTATTAAGGGCATTAGTATGTTGAGAAAACACCACTCTTGAACATCTCCCTGTATAATTTGGGATTCTTAAATGTCATTAATAAAAGATGGCACTTTTAGGTTATATCTCTTCTTTGCAGCATACAAAAATGTCTCTATCTTTGTACAATTTGCATTTTAACAATATGCCATGTTTTTTTCCCCCAGTGCTTCTAGCGTGATAAGAAGGTGTGTGTGCACACTGAATTATAATCCTCAGCCTCTTAGACATTCATGGACTTCCACAAGAGCAAATATTGACTATGCATTTATTGTCTTTCTAATGAGCTCTGGAGGTAAAAGTGGAGGCAGAGCTATTTTAAGCCACACTTTGGGGGTTGTTTTTTTGTTTGTTTGGTGTTTTTTCCCCATTAAAAAAAGAAAACTAGACCTCTAGACTTTACAGGTAACATCAGTGTGGCAAAGACTTAAGAATTATTTTGTAGTGAGATGCTTAAGTCAAATTTGGGTGAGTTAACTAGCTACTGTAAGGAAAACAACTGGATTTGAGTTCACATTGGCAATAGCCTGCTCTGCTCTGTCAAAATATCCTGATTAAGAGAGAGGATCTAGTCGTAGCATTTAATTTTATTAATCTTCCTCATGGATACATTCTGATTTGAATCGGCTATCTTCCCAGAATATCACATCCAGGTAAAACTTTACTGCTCAGTATTTGTGGTTGGGTGAACTCTTAAGGCTGATGGCACATGCGGATGTAGGTGGTTGACAGGGAAAAAAAAAACAAACAAAAAGGCATTTTGAACAAAACATGGCATCCTGTTCTGCCTGTGCTTGGGGTCATGATTGTAATGCTGTCCTCAATACTCTATAATCAACTTCCAACTGGAGCTCAGAAAAACTTACTGAAAGTCTTGTCTCTGTTAGAAAATAAATTTACCTTGTTAAAAGCATGATCTGTTAAGAGTTGCAATGTTTAATGTTGGTTAATAGTTGTGCAGTTTTTATTTTTTTTTTTTAAAGAGGCACAATTAAACTATTGACTTTGTTTACTCTGTCACCCTTGATCCCTAGCACTTCTATTCAGATACAAATTCATCAATGTATGCAACATCCTTTGTAATTTAAAATAAAAATTGTGGAGGAATTACTGTCTGGAAGCATCGTATGTGGATAGTGAATGCCCTCGGTCTCCTGATGCTGTCAGCAACTTTCTTTTTGTAAAGGGAACGGAAATATGGTTCCCCTGAGGTCAGTATGGTGGGACCATTAAGAGAACCTGGACCGCAACCCAGCAGGTCCTTTGGCGTTCTGCGGTGGCGCTGAAAATCCTCTCCATCTGCTACACCTGCAAGCTTTGTCCAGACCTGGTTCGTCGCATAGCAAAGTCTGAGGGCAGGGACTGGGAAGACAGGGAGCCAGGGGAGGAGTTTGTGGGGAAAGCAGAAGGGCCATCCTAATCTTTCCTCTTTCGAGGAGGGAAATACGAAGGTATTTCCTGTTGTACTCTCAGCCTTCTCACGCTGGGTCGAAGACCTTATCGCGTGTCCACACCGATCTTGCGAGATCAGTTTGGTATAAAACTGTGCAGCTTGCGAGGCTGGTGCAGCCCTGGTGTCACGTTGCTTCTCCGGGTGGCACGCGTAGGTGCTGCTTTGGGTCCTTGTTTTAGCTCACGAGGGCTAAGGTGGCCTTTTCACGGGTTAACGCCGTGCACGCACCGGTGTTTCACTACACCAAGAACTCAGAGCTGTAGCGCAGGAAGCACTACACCGCTGAACAGCACAGCCACTTGCCGTTCGCTGTAGCGCGGGCTCCGCAGTCCCTGCCCTCTTCAGCTGAGCCCCGCGGTGGCTGTCCGGAGCGGGCCGGGTAAGGCCCCGGGCGGCGGCTGCCGCCTGGACGCTCCTGAGCGCCCGCAGGAGGGCGCTTGCGGGCCGGGCGGCGAGACGTGGCCTCCGCTTCCGCTGCCAAGATGGCGGCGGCCGCAGGTGTGCCGGTGCGGGTCTGCCACCAGGAGATCGTCAAGTTTGACCTGGAGATCAAGGCGGCCGTTCAGGTACCGCTGCTCGCCCCCGCGCCGGGTCCTCCCTGCCAGGGCTGCGGAGCGGCTGCCGTCTTGCTCGGGAAGCCCCAGCCTGGCGAGGCCTGCCGCGGGCCGCGGTGACAGAGCCGTTGTCTTCCAGGACATCCGCGACTGCCCGGGACCACTCAGCGCCCTCACGGAGCTTAACTCTGCCGTGAAGGAGAAGTTCCGCCACCTCCGCGGCCGCATCCAGGTGAGGTTCCCGGCAGGGGAGCCGTGCCTGGGATCGGCTTGCTCTACAGGCCGGCACCTTGCGGCCTTTCTCTGAGCTGCCTGGGGCGGTTCAGAGTGCCGGCAGTGGGGTTCATTGAATCGGCCTTCTGTTAATGCCCTCCCTGGCCGGGGATGGGTTGTGCGAGTTGCAGGTGGCAGCAGTCGTTGATCAGATTTTCCTGGTTTTACTTTCTGCCAAAGGAGCTCGAACAGATGGCAAAGGAGCAAGATAAAGAGTCGGAGAAACAAGCCTTGCTGCGAGAAGTGGAGAAGCATAAGAAACAAATGCTCAGGTGGGTCGGGCAGCTGGTGCTGTTTACAGGCCCCCTGTAACCAGAAATAATCTCATTTCTGTACAGCGTCTTTCAAATCCTGTTTTGCAAATGCAGTCGCTGGCACTGTGCTGTTTAGCCCAAGAGCGAGGATCAGGGATGGAAAGAGTAGGACTCTTTTTTCCCCATTCCTGTCCAGACTCCCTAACCATGATCAGGCCCTTTGAGCAGTGGAGCATGTAAGTAGGTGGCTTTAGAGTCTGTCATCTGACAGCTGTCACAGCTTTCTTCTTCCCTTGCTTCATAGATGATACACTTAGGGGGAGAACTGACAGGATATGGTACTACTGTTCTGCAGTGTAATGCAAAGCCCATGCACACATCTGGGGTGCTCAGTTACAGCGGTGATTGCTTAGTGAATTTTTTTTTGCTTGTAAGGTGTTGCCATCACATTAACAGCTTTGTACTCCTGTGATTTCAGCAATCAGGCAGCTTGGAGAAAGGCAAATCTAGCCTGCAAAATTGCTATTGACAACTCTGAGAAAGATCAGCTGCTGCAGGGAAGACACTCCTTACGACAAAGGTATTAGCCTGCCCCATGGGGTGATCTGAGATTTAAGCAGTGTATGTTATTTTCACTTGCTTTAAATGGAAGTGATAGAATGGTTTTAAGTTACTTAGTTGACTCTGGAGCTATTTATATTCATTCCAGTCAAGGTTTTAAACAAGTAATGGATTGTTAAGATCTTTTCATGTGCAAGACAGGCTATAAGGATATGTAATTTCTGTATTGAAAAGTGGGTGTATTTAATGTCACAGAGCACAAATGGCATACCCAGGATAATACAGTGTTAGTTTCTGTCAGTCTCTCTCCATACCAACTCATGGAGTTGTACAGTCATGGGTGAATAAATGGTGGAGTATGGTCCCCCGTGAGATTCTGAGCAACTGGCAGTTGTTTTGACTCATGACTCTATTTTTTTGTGATTTTTATTTTCATCACAAAATCATGGAATGGCTTGGGATGGAAGGGACCTCAGAGATCATCTACTCCAACCCCTCTGGGGCAGGGACACTTCTCAATCAGACTTGGTTGCCCAAGGCCTCATCCCATCTGGTCTCAAATAACTCCAGGGAGGAGGCATCCACAATCACTCTGGGCAACCAATTTTAACATTTGATCAGTTAATGAAGATAATCTGAATTTCCCATGCAGTAAAAGCTAGTTGTGTCTTTTTTATGTTGGCGGAGATGTTTGGTGCCAGGCACTGTTTCAAGGTCCCTGACAGCAGCATTCTCCCCACAGTACCCAAAGTCATAATTTTACCCTTTTGTGCTTTATTTTTTCCCTTCTTTTTCAGGAAGACTACAAAGGAAAGCCTGGCAGAGAGCGCAAGTAACATCACAGAGAGTCTGATGGGCATTAGCAGGATGATGTCACAGCAAGTCCAGCAGAGTGAGGAGACTGTGCAAACCCTAGGTACAGATGTTACTTGGATGTTTGGCTATGCATGGGGCAATTGAAGCACCTTCCACCAATTCTGTTAGGATGGGGAGAGGCAAACTGACAACCTGCTTTGCTGTAGGAGAACATACTGTGTTGGTAATTAAAGAACCTGTCCAGCACCTCTTAATAGTCAGATACAAAAAGAAAATAATAATATACCTGATGTGGAGCTGTTTACTGGCATTTCTGTTTCATGATTATGAAAAGAGTGTAGGAAAAGGGGGAAGGTGAGAAGCTTTTTGTTTAGTTTCACATAAAAGCAATTGTAAAAGCAGTGCGAGGTCACATGGTGCTAAGAGCGTTTGGTGTAACTGTGCTACTGTCTTGGCAAACATTTGGTGCTAGCAGAGAAAATAAAAGCCTAGGTACAAGTCCATACACAGGAAATTTAGCATGGCTGGAAGACTTTTTGCCCACTCTGCAGCTGGGATGACTAAGAGACAGGGAGATCAAGTGACTTGAACTCAAGGTCACCTGCTCTGTCAGCAGAGCAGCAGAGACTGTGAAACCAAGATTTCACTCAGTTCTTTGGCTTCCACTCCTAAGACAATAAATCAAATGACCTGTCAGAACTGGTGATTCATGAAGCATTTAGAAGTTAGATCTGTGTTGCCTGTGCTTTTGGTCAGAAAAGAGAACAGTTTAAAGACATGAATAAATTAGGCAACTTTCACCCTCCTTCTTTTCTGCTGCCCTCTGAGGATGGCAACTGGGCATGGTTTGTTCATGCAGAAGTAGCATGTTTCTTCTCCCATTAAAAAGACAGTTTGGCAGACACTTCTTCACCCTATTTCTGACTGCACAGCACTGGGAGTTCATAAAGGGGGAAAACCATCAGAGGTAATTTTACAAAACCCAGCTGCAGATTCAGAGTCTGCAGATAGAATTTCCTTTTTCCTGAGCAAGTCCACTGCTCATATACAGTGAACATACATGTATGGAGCAGGAAAGCTCTGCCTTGTCATTAACAATGGGAAACAGCTTTGCTACTTTCACCCTTAAGATAGGTCATAATGGTTTGCAGAACATTAGAAACATATTTATGCTATGCTTGTTTTTGTGAACCAGACAACATGGTTGAGCTGGACCTTTCTTTAATCAGTCACTTCAGTGATACAGCAGCACTGTCTGTTGGACTGCGTATGCATTTTGTAATGTAAGGAAAAGGAGACTCCTGGACTTATACTTCCATTTAGTAACTTGAAAGGAGAAGGCTGAAGAGTTTAGGGTATTTATTTGCTTGCTTGGTTTTCCTATAAGGAAAGAGAAGTTGAAAGGGTCCAATGTTCCACCTTGTTGTTTTGGCACATTCTCAAACCCTATTTTTAGTTGAGGCAAATCAGCTTCCTTTAGTTCATTTTTTAAATTTCTTTAGGAAAAAAAACACCACCAACCAACCAGGAAAAAAAAAAACAAAACAAAACAAAACAAAAAAAAAAAAAAAAAAAAAAACCACCAAAAACAAAACACAAACAAAAAAAACCCCCACAAACAAACAAAAGAAAAAAAAAAAAACCAACAACACAATCAAACAAACCTCAAACTCAACACACCAAAAAGAAAAACATCACCCAAAAAGAATTATGTTTGTCAAAAATAACTGTAAATTGTTTGGGCTGAATAATTACGGGTCCGTTACTGCTGCATGCTGCCTTTTCACATCTCTACCCCCACCTGAATCACATGAACTTACTGCTCTGGGAACAGTTTGAGTTGTGCCATTGATATGCCCATGTCCTGCTGCTGCTGGAGCTGCTGCTGGCAGTGATGGTGATTTCTCTCTCTCTTTGAATTGGTGGTTCTCCCATTTTTACTTCAGTCTGCTTCCAGCAAGCTCTCAGGTAGACACTGACTTAGTTCATAAAAAAATGTGAACTAGATTTGATCTGGAAACCTACAAAATTAATATTTCAGGAACAAGATGTAGGGCTTTTAAGCCATTCAGTACTCTTAATTTGCTTGCATTTTTCCTTAGCACCTTATGACTACTGAGTTGTGAAACCTTCTGCAAGAACAGTCTGCATTTGTCTTACCCATGTCAGTCTGACCCAGAAGGAGCTCCCAGGCACTATCTGTATTGCCAAATACATGCTTATATCCTTTGTCATGTATTTATGAAGCAAAACCAGCTGATTTCTTTTTCCCCCCTCCCCCTTAATTTCAGCCAATTCTTCACGAACCATCCTGGAAGCAAATGAAGAATTTAAGTCCATGTCTGGGACAATCCAGCTGGGGAGAAAGCTGATCACAAAGTACAACCGCAGGGAGCTGACAGACAAGCTGCTCATCTTCCTCGCCCTCGCCTTATTCCTAGCCACAGTGCTCTATATCTTGAAGAAAAGACTTTTTCCATTCTTGTAAAATTCCAAAGCTGAACTGGACTATTATAAAAGATCAGAAAGAGATGGCATAATAATGGTGGGGCTTTTAAATAAAATAATAAAGGGATATTGCAATAGTGAAGGGGCATTAGAGCAGGCATGACTTTTTACTGCCCCTGTGGAGCGTGTGACCTGCCTAAGAGTAGCTCAAATGAGCACGAGTTGGGAAGAGGCAGGAAGATCAAGGTGTGGAAAGAAGAATCAGCAGTTTGTCTGTAGGCTTGGGGAAACCAGACAAACACTTGAGGAAATGGGCATTCAAAGGTGTCAGTCTTAACTTTCAACTTCTCTGCCTTTTGCCTTGAATTCAATTTTTTTACCCTTGGTTTGGGTTGGAAGCTGCTTTGACATCAGTATGTAAGGTGCTGAGAGAAAGAGGAAGGATGGAGGAGAGAAACACACATTCCATTAATAAACTATTTATTGTAAACTGAGTTTTGTTTACAGACAAAGTTTGGTGGATTGAAAGAGCTTGAGAGTAACTTCCAGTGTAAAAGTTCTACTTAATACTTAACATCAGTGGTTTCTTACAGATTGTTTTTTTTTTTTCTGGGAGCACAGCACACATGGAATCTGTCTCTCTTCCTCTGGCCTTGAGAGGGCTCTTGCCAAAGTGAAAATGGGAGCCCTTTTTGTTACTATACATTCACACAGTATATTTGGGAGTTTGCATTGCCAGTCTGTGAAATCAGGCCTTTTTGCTCCTTTTCTTTATGAAATTGCACTTAACAGGTTATATTTGCAAAATACTGACAAGTTGTATGTTCAAAGTTTTTTACCTGCTCATACAGCTGACCTTTTCTAATTTAGTAAAATCTTTTAGGATGATTACTTTCCCTATCTCTTGTGCTATAGCAGTGGGAGTTAATTTGCTGTGATAATATAAGTACCAACTTAACCACACTCCATGTAGTACCCTCAAGTACCAAAAACTGCACTGCAGTGTTTGTAAAGCTGATGTTGCCTTCCCCTCTGGAAATTGTTCCCTTGTTTCTTTGGAGTTGACTGGTAAAGCTGACAATCTGTGTGAGAAATCTCACAGAAAGGTTGAATACTACCTGAATTTAGTAGTTGGAATTAATACATTTTTTAAAGGTGGTGCTACATAAAGCCTAAGCAATGTGACATCACACCAAGTGCAGTATGTGAGATTTGGGGCTAGGTTACTTAGTTCTCAAGAGGACCTTTAGAGCAAAGAGGTGACGAGTTGATCACCTCGTTGTGAAACACTCCTGTACTAGATGCTATCTGTCGTGACAATTTAGCCTTTCGCTGGCGGGTGCTGCAGGCTTGGTTAGGTACAGAAGTGGCCGAAGGTTGTAATCCACGCTGGAGCACAGGACCAGCTGCAGTGGCGATTGTGTGGCTAAATGCATACACAAGGGAAGTTGGAATTTGTAATGGAGTTCAAACTCGAGGGCTCTGCCTGAAGAGTTGATCCCCGAGCCTTTATTTTGGGGCAGTAACAGGGGATTTGGGAAGCTCCGCACTAGGACTGGTCCATCCCGCAGAGGGCAGCACTGCACGGGAGTAGGAAGCCTTTTCCATCCCTGGAAGTGCTGTAACAGAGGAGGCAGAATGGATAAGGCTTTTTCCCTGTCACTTGTATTTCAGCACAGCTTTCCTAATAGCTCTCCTGAGATAGAGAATTACACGGAGATTGAAATAAGCTGGCAATGTGCATTTAATGGTTTTGAATAAGAAGTTACTCAGCTAAACGAGGATACATTGCACAAAGTCAACATGTGTGCTTTCTAATAGTAATAAAAGCCTTGCTTTAGAAGAAATCTTCCTATGAGCAGGTTTCTAGCCAAGGAAAGGGTGGCACAGTCTGCAAATTTGGGCCGCAACACAGTAAGTTTTATCCAGCTTGGTGGTACCAACAATTGGGTTTCACACCCATCAACTCTAGTATCAGGCTCTTGCCCTCTCCGAGCTGCTCATCCCTTTCATCTGCACAGGTGTGTACAAAGGGTGATTAAAAACGTGTCCACCTGTCCTCCAGTCTTGGAAACCACAGCTTTAAACACTAACAGTATTTAAGTCATGAAGATTATTTAGATTTCTAGATCTATTTCAGATTGCTGTGCAGCAATTCTTGCTTCCAAATCAGCAGCGCAGTGCTTTCTTAATGCAACTTCAGTCAATAAAATTCTCTTCTTCCAGACTACTTACTGCTCCTAGGCCAGATGTAGCAGTGCAGCTTTATTTTTCCAGGCAGCCTGAAAACAGTCTGGTCTTTCAGAAACACAGTGCCTGCAAGTGGCCAAACACTCACTGCCTCAGTATTTCCTCCCTCATGCGGATGCAACATAAAAATAGGTTGCTGCTAATCTCTGAGATACTGGGACATTAAGCAGAGGAGAGCTGTGCTGTGGGCAGCCATGCAGTGTGACTCTGCAGGAGGTTTTACTGGGTTTATCTTTGCAACTTGCTCCTGTCAGAGCATTGATCAACCTTTAAAAAAGCAGCAGCTTTCTCAGTTCTGAAATCTCTGTAAAGTGTTTTAAAGGGGTGATCTTTTTAGGTGGGGATTGTTATGTAGCACTTTGGGGCAAAAGAAAGGATTTGTTGCTGAATGTCTTGAGTTTTGCACTGTTCTCATCTTGTTAATGAAATTTTGGCTTTCATACCTTAACCTGCTAGAACACTCTGAGGGCATAAAATAACTTCTAACAAACTTCCTTATGACATTCGCTTTCTTTTGTGTCCAGATTTCATTTTTTTTAAATCTACTAATTTTTGTAACCATGCCTACTTGCACTGTATAAACTGTCAATTTACAGTCCTCAGAGAAAAGGGAAATAAGTGAAAAATAATATTAAGGACCACTAGACATTTTGAGGAGAGGGGAAGAGAAGAAATCCTCCCTGGGGTGCAACAGGTTGATCTGCAGCACTTGGCACTTGAACTGTTTCCTTTCATGAGCAGAAAGCATCCAGGCTCCTGCTGGGCCACAAAATGCCTGGAAATAAATAATCAGTGGAGACAATGAGATAAATGATATTTTCTCTTTGGAGTAAGAAGAGTGATTTGGTGAAGCACCATCTCTAATATGTGGGGCCAGCTGTCCCAAGTGGTGCCTCACTAGATGCCCTGGCTTGGTCATTGAGTGGAGCAGAGCCACAGCTGGTGGTAGGTGCCTTGGATCCCTCCTAGGCACAGTAAGATGCCTCAGTCAGCTGGGCTTGTGCAGGTCTTCTGTGTCTAGAGGTGGATTCTGTCTTTTGGGCAGCCCGCTGGGCTCCATGGCTACCTCTGAATATGAAGATAGGGTTTGAATCACACCAGATGGTGTGTATCAGGATCTTGCTTCTGCTGCATGCCCAGGTCTGTGTTGTGAAGGGTATAGACTGGCATCACACCAATTTATTTGAAAGGGAGTAGCATTTTCTTACCTGCTTCACCCTTTGAGTTTGCCTTGACAAGGGCAGCAGACCCGTTGGGGATGGCAAGAAGAGGATAGCCTCCCTCTGCACTTGTGGGCACAAGTGCAAGGAGGGGCCAAGGGTTGAAGCCCTCCTGAGATCAGGAGCTCCAGGGTTGCTGAGGCAGAAGCTGTGTGGGGAGCTTTAAAGGGAGAAAGAAAGAAAGAGAGCTCTGGGCTGTGCACATGGAGGGTTCACATGCAAGTGAAAGCAAACAGGAGTGCTCCTGTTGTTACGTGGACCCTTTCTCCCTCTCAGGTAGCAGGTATTAGATATGGTCACTCCAGCTGATAGTGGGGTTCACTGTCACAGAATAGTGACAATTAAAATCTTTTTCCTTCAAGTAATAACATTCCTTTAAAACAAGGAGCAAGGAACTACTATGACCTTAAAAAGATTCTGAAATGTTGCTCTGGAGTTTAGGGGCTGGCAGTAATCCAGCAGCTGCGAGTTAATGAACTTGTTCTCAGGAGCTTAGTATTGGTTAATCACTTGTGTCCTCCCAGCAACTGGGACTGTGGGTGCTTTGCTGTGCAGGTGGAGCCACTTAGGGATCAGGTGGAGCCACTCAGGGATCAGGCAGGTCTGATGTCTTAGCAGATTTAGAGCTTTGTTTGTGAGAGTTTGTGTCAGGTCCTGTTTATGGAGTCCAACCTACTAAGATCAGTTTGTTCTTTCTGAACGCAAGTGGAAAAGGCCTGGAAGTTGACCTTTGGAGCATAAGGAGCCAGACAGTGTTGTCAGGTACTGTGCTGCCAGCATATGGTTAGTGGGCTGTGGGTGCAGATGTGATCCTGAGCTGCATTCTTATGTGGTTGCAGTGGATGCCTGTGGGCAGGAGTGGGTGCTTGCAGGGTATCTCTGTCACTGTAACTGGGGTTTGTGGGCATCTCCCCACTACATCCCTGAAGTGCGCAGCGTGAAGGCCATGTAGTTAGATGTATGTTTTCAAGGAAAGGCACCTTTTGGTGACAGCAATAAAACATGGACCTCTGGGAAGGAACTTAGAGCACTTTTAACTTATGGCATAACTGCGATGGAAAAACTGACTTGGTGTGACTTACAGCTGGTTTGTTATTGGGTTATAGTGTCAGCAAATACAGAAGCACCACAGGAGAGCTCTCTGTGGGAAAATAAATGGAGTGTAATGTTATTCCCCCACCACCACCTCAAAGAAATTAAGTCTGTATTTGAAGTTCTGCTTTTGAAATGCTTTCCACATAACTGGCTTTACCAAAGGGGAAGGGTGAATTCAGAGTTTCTAAAAATGTCTCTGCCAAATGTGCATGGCTGCTATCACATGCCAAGTGGTCCAGAGCAGGCCAGGCAAGTCAGGCTGGAATCTTTGGGGGCTGAGAATATCCAGGGGGCATGTGCATACTTGTCTGCAAATACGTGGGGCTCATCTTGGGAAGCAGGGGGAATCAGCTTCTCATTGCTTCCCCTCCCTGTTTGTAATGGTAAATGACAAATATTTCAGCAAGATGTGGTGGGTTTGTGACTGTGCATTGCTGCAAAGTGCACCGAGCCCTTTGTGTGACTGATGCATGTGGGCACGCCGTGTTTCTGTCCCTCAGAAGTGAGAGAACTGCTCTGCAAAGGGGCAGCAGGTGCTGTGTAGGACAACTGAGTGCACTTAGTGCTGCCAGAGCAGAGTGGCAGCCACAGTATGGGCCAGTTCTGATGCTTTGTGGGTTTAAATGCCAAAATATCCCCCACTTTTTTTTTTTCCTAATTGCTGAAAGATTGATGCAGTTCTTTCTTTGAGGGTAGCTGTCAAGAGCAGGAACCTTGCTTCAAAACTTGGTGCTTTCAACAAGGCTGGAAGTTTCCTCTGCTGCTGTTGGCTTTCCCTGGTTATCCGTGTTTCTCAGAGTCTCAGACCACTTGAGGTCGGCAAGGACCTCTTGAGTTCATCCGGTCCAAACTCCTGCTCAAACAGAGCCACCTAGAGCTGTTGCCTAGGTCTGTTTCCAGATGGCTTTTGAGTATTTCCGGGGATGGAGACTCCACAACCTTCCCTGGGCAGTCTGCTCCAGTCCTTGGTCACCCCCACCTGGTCTTTTTACTGGGCACCACTGAGCTCAGCACCTTCTCTTCAAGTATTTATACAGGTGTGTAAGGTCCCCTTCCCCTTGGTAAGAAGCCTTCTCTTCTTGCAGTTTCTCAGGGCTGAGTAGCTAAAGCTCTCTTAGCCTCCATTCAGTCCTTATTTGTACTTTTAAATATGGTAGTTTTGTATTAGTTGAAAATTAATTTTAACTTAAAAGGTGGAAAGAGCTTGCATTCATACTTTAAATTTCAGTACAATATCTCCTTCTCTCTTCTTGTGCAGCAGTTGATGATACCAGTGAATATTTCTCAGTCATAGACATCTTAAGTTATGTTTGTTAGGGAATAATGGGCTACACTGGTGATGATGGAATCTGTCCAAGGCTTGATGGCTGCAGAATTTGTCTCTTTATAAAAAAGAAAGAAGTTTAATGGAACCTAAGTTGTTTGCAGGTAGAGAAGTCAGACTTCTCATCTTTCTGTGCTGTGCACTATGTTGCTCAAAGATTGGCAGGGGAAAAAAAAAAAAATCAAGATGCCAAACCTTCCTGAAAACGAATCTCAAATCAGCATTAATTTAAATAACAACTAACTACTGTTGTATCTGGAGCAGTATAATCTTTATCTTCCCAGTTGTGTAGTGTACCATGAATGTCCATGCTCACATAGAATCCTCTCTGAATAAACACTTCCCAAACTGCTGGTCAAGCAGAGATGACCTGTCCCTGAGAACTGATGTTCTCCTGGTCACAGGCTGTGCTGGGAATGAGTCATGGACTCATTGCAGCTGGGAGTCATATAACCAGTTATTAGTCCATCTGCTTTCTCTGCATGTGTCCCATAGTGCTCACCAGGTTTTCAGCTGTGCGAAATGAACCCAGGGGCTCTTGCGTCATCCTGGTGCTACCTAATGCTGTTTGAGGACTGGCTTGGTGCAGGAGTGCAGGTGTCAGGCCTTGAAATTGACTGTGAACTCATTCGGGCTGAGATTGTTACACTGAACAAACTGAGCCTCATTAGTATTTGCTTGCTTACATAAAATTGTACAAACTGGGTCTGGGCCGCTCTGCACAAGAAAGCAAACGAGAGTCCCACTTTGCTGAGCTGTTCTGTTGTATGTTCTTGTGAGAAAACCAACAGTTTGAACCAGTTTCTTCAGGTGTGCTTTGAGAGTGATGCTCTGGACTGTGCCATGAAGACCTGATCCTCTTCCACATAAAGAGAGAGGAAGGGAGGCCAGAGGAAGGGAGTGGGAATCTTTATTGAGTTAACTGAGTTCAGGGCCTGGCCCTTTGTGTGGTGTACACTGAGATCTGCACAGACACAGCACGTGAGGCTAATGTTAAAGTCCTTCACTGTCTATAATTATTCGCACTTCTGCAAAGTCACTGGAATATGTTATCTAATTGTGTCTTTGTCTCCATGTAAATGCACTTGGCTAAGAGCAGCAAAGCCACCACTGATTTCCCAGACTAAAGTACCTCCTCTCTGCTATGGGCTGGAGCTGCTGGTCCCACCAGTAAACTCCCAGCTTCTGGCACCATGTGAAAAGTATCAAATTCTATACAAGCAGTTACATGGTCTTCATGGTAGCAAACAAACATTAAACACGCACCATATGGAATGCTTCACTAAAAGAGCAGCTTTTAGTTTTATTTGCCTCTGGTTTGGGATTTGCATTTGATGTCACAACTTTAAGCCTATCGTGTAAGTGTTGAGTCTCTAAATCACAACCTTGGACCACACGTGATTGCCAGCTTCTCTCTGCCTAGCTGCAGCCTCACCAACTGACTATTCCTAGTCTACACAAGCAGGAGGGACCCAGCGCGGCCTCCCTGGGCTTGCACGGTGGTGAGGCAACGTGGACCTTGGCAATGATCGCGGTCGTGCATCTGCATCAGAGTCATCTCTCACGAGGTTCATGCAGCCAGGCGAACTCGTAGGAAGTGCTTTGGCAGGAGTCGTGAGAAGCCAACCTGGTGACAGTCTCTCCCGGGGTGCTGTGGCATCTAGCTGTACCTTAGGCCACCCCAGACTTAGTTCCACTTGGGCCTACTTTTATTTTTAACCTTGCAGTGAGGCCGATCAGATGTTATCGCTCCTGCCCTTTGTCTCCCGCTGCAACATCAGAGCCGGCTGGTGCAGCTCGCTTATCTCCGCCTTTCAGAGGCTGCCAGGCGGGGTCGCGGGCAGTGCCGCGGCGCTGCGGAGCGCTTTGCCCTGCGCTCGGTGTCGGTGGCTGCATGAAAGGAAAATGCCACTCGGCTGCTCTGAGCCTAGCCTGGCCTGGTGATAATGCTGCGTGCGTCCCTCCGGGCCCGCGATAAGCGCCCAAAGGGCGGGCAGGGAGAACGTCTCCTTGGGGATCAGCACACACCAGGCCCTATAGATAGAACCACATATATATAGAACGACATGAAAGGTTTTTGCTTTCTTCTTTTCAACAGCATGATGGCGAGGTATCGCGTCCAGGGACGCTTTTGGACCTGACCCCTGCAGGGCTCTGATCTTGTACCCACAAGTCCTTCGGTTTCCGTCGTCCCAGTGAGCACGGAGACTTGAAACCAAATCCCACACAGGCTGCAGAGCATCATTTCTTAGTCCCAATCAATGGCACTCTGACCAGGGGAGGATGAATCCGTTTCACTTTATTTTCAAAATAGACAGTAAGACAGAATTTTCCTGCTTGGGTTATGGGCTTCTCATAGGTGTCACCCAACTACCATTTGTTGCTGCTGCTGATGGGAGATAACTCTGTCAGTGGCATCGAGGTGCTGACATTATGGCTAGCTAGTCCAAAACGAAGATAAGATTGTTCTATATTGAGTAAGAGTATTGATCCAGTTGTCCTGTGTCTGATAATAGCAAATACCTGATGTCTCAAAAAGGGAAGCAAGCCTTCCCTGCCCTATACATTGCTAGATATTGTGTGCAGATTTATATATATATTTTTTTTTAAAAAAAATCTCTTATGTCTATCAATGCTACATGTTTTGTATTAACCAATGAAGAGTTCCATTCTGAGCAATGTTCTTAGAAGAAGGCTGCTTTTGCTTCTTGTCATTTGGGTATAAAATTGCAAATGCTGCTACAGATCATAATGTTATTCCCATTTGTTTTAATGTCAGAGAATACATTTGAAAATAGCTGAAGTAAAAACGCAGTAACCTAATGTCAGTGGCTCCTGGCTTTCACTGGCTGCTTTGTGCCAGTAACCTGTCTGCTTACTCAAAACCAACCAGCCAAAAAAGAGGGGGAAAAGGAGGAAAAACAAACAAAACAAAAATAATCCAAACAAAAAAAACAAACCAAACAAAGACAACAACAACACCCCACAATTCTCTTTATCTTCAGATTTGGTTAAGGTAGTTTTATCTTTGCACAGGTATCTTTGGTATTTGCAGACTTTGACCCAAATTTAGTAACTAATCTTAATGGTAAATAACTTTGCAGAAAATAGGGTAATATTCCTGCTGAAAAGATGGCAAGTGGGAATTTGCATTCTCATTACTGTAAGTTAATTAATTTCTAAAAAAAAGTGGGTGGATGTTTAGGTTTGCAGATTTCAATAAGAGCTTCTGGCCTTACTACCTTGTCAGAAAGACATTACATGAGGTGTCTGCTAGGGAATTGCAGAAAAGATAGTGAGCTTTGGGAGACAAATTGCCAGATAGGAAAACATTAGGCCCGGAACTGCCAGCAGTAAGTACAGAATACTCTCCTCCAAAGAAAAAAACTTCTCTGTTCAGTACTAAACACTAGATGAGGACTTTGCTTCGGGCCTGCAAGAAAGGAGCAACAGCAGAGCCATTTATGTGGCTTCAGACCAGAAGATATTAACAGTCCTTTCTGTACTCAGCCACAGTGCCTGAGGCACTGGATTTAGTGGTGGTGTAGTAATAACCACACATCTATTGTTAATTAACATATCTGAACCATGTTCCTGTAAGGTACTTTGTCCATGGCCCTGCAGGAGATGAAGTTCACCATGGCAAATAGAGACACAGGGTCCCTGGCACGGTCCAGGCACCACTCAGAGGTGCTGTGGCTTCTTTAGAAACGTGTTCATCAGCCCCAGAGGCTACTGGTGACAAATGACATTTTCTTTGCCCGTGTACACTAGGACATAAGATGTGACGTTTACATTCAAGATCAATTATTTTTAACTGAAGAATGATAGCCCTGCGTCTAAATTATCTCAAGGCTTAATTCACATCAGTTAAGCCTTTTCAAAGGCTTATTAAAATTCCTTAAGTGTGTCAAACTTATCAGCAGTTGAGTGTCAATGGCATTATACAAATGTTGCTATTGGAAATAACTGTTAAGTATTGTTTGACTCTATTATTCTCATATATATATATTACGCCTGTGACTATTAATACTACTTAGTACTTACACGACTCCTTTCATCTGGTGATCATAATGCATGGCCTAGAGAAGCCAGTACCACTGTCCCCTTTCTAAATATGGGAAAACTGCCACATCCAGCCACTGTGCCTCGTACTTGAGTTCAACATCTTCCACATAACCCTGCCAGGCTGGGCTCTCAGTCTGCCCTTGCAGCTTTTTGACGGCAGCTGGATCACCTAAACCTTTCACCCTGGCAGCCGAGTAGTGGTGTCTTCTGTGTAGGTAAATGGGCAGTGGTGATGCTGGACAACAGGCAGATTGATATCTAGATCAGTACAGGCTGTGAGATGTGAGGCAGTGAGGAAGCCACACTGGGCTCTGTAAGAAATGAGTACAGGCTGTGAGATGTGAGGCAGTGAGGAAGCCACACTGGGCTCTGTAAGAAATGAGTACAGGCTGTGAGATGTGAGGCAGTGAGGAAGCCACACTGGGCTCTGTAAGAAGACAGTGACAACAGTTGTTGAACTATTGCAGAGCAAAGGGAAATTGGAGGGGAGCAAGGAGGGGTTTTGGGACAGGCTCTTTCTGATGAGTGTCCACATGCTGGCAGGAAATATGGGAAAAATTGATCACATGGTCTGCCATTAACATCTTGATGCTGTGGGGGAGGATGAAAAGGGGAAGGGCAGTCTCTGAAGAGCTATGAACACCAATATCTTCGTATTCCTGTCCTAATTCTTAGCAATGGTGAGGAAGGAAAAATTCTGCTTAAGATGCTGCCTGACCTGGCATCTGATGCAGCTGCAGGATGTGTGACTATCCAGTCAGAAACGCTTGAGATCAGTTCACAAGTGTTCTTAGGCATTTTTTTTCCCCTTCCGTTTTGTTCCCTGCACTGTAAACATATAGTTCCTACCCGTCTTGGAGAGTGGTGAGGGTTTAGACTGTGTGCAGAGTCGTATTTACTTCACTTTGACATTCCGTGCAGCGAATGCGTTTTGAGGATCTGCTGGTTTACCCCAGGCACCACTAGGTAGCACTGCGAAATCAGCTTCTGCAGCATCCTTCCCGTCCCAAACGGCCCCAGCAGAACAAAGACCGTGCCAATTCCAGAATGTTTGGGCTCAGTATGGATAAAGGGAGCAGCGGTGGGTTCGAAACTTTCCATAGTATTTGGTCCACAGTCACATGCAGGAGAAACCAGCCGTGACACAAGCAGCACTGGGTTTGCTCTTAGTTATTTTGGGCACTATTCAGCAAAATCCTACAGCATGGACATGCCCTGCCCTAAGTTGCCTGCTTGTGCTGATGAGGCAGAGCAGAGGCTGGCACAGATGAAAGCACAAATAGATGTTGTGTTTTATTCTGCTTCTAAGTGACTGTTAGCATCCAAACTCTGCAACACAAATGCTGCAAGCATTTCTAAAATTAATCATAGAATCATAGAATGGTAAGGTTGGAAGAGACCTCAAGGATAATCTAGTTCCATGCCATAGGCAGGGACACCTCCCACTAGCACAGGTCACTCAAAGCCTCGTCCAACCTGGCCTTGAACACCTCCAGGGAGGGAGCATCCACAACCTCCCTGGGCAACCTGTGCCAGTGTCTCACCACCCTCACTGGAAAGAACTTCCTTCTAACATCCAGTTTAAATCTCCCCTCTGCCAGTTTAAACCCACTACCCCTCATCCTGTCATTACAAGACCTTGTAAATAGTCCCTCCCCAGCCTTCCTGTAGGCCCCCTTCAGATACTGGAAGGCTACTCTAAGGTCTCTTGGAAACCTTCTCTTCTCCAGGCTAAAGAGCCCCAACTGTTGTAGCTTGTCCTCATAGGAGAGCTGCTTCAGCCCTCTGATCATCTTTGTGGCCTCCTCTGGACCCACTCCACCAGTTCCATGTCCTTCCTGTGCTGGGGGCTCCAGAACTGCACACAGTACTCCAGATGGGGTCTGACGAGAGCAGAGTAAAGAGGGAGAATCACCTCCCTTGCCCTGCTTGCCAAGCTGCTCTTGATCTTTGTGCTTTGATGGTGACAGCTGCATGTGATAGCCAAGGTGTATTGTACACACATTTATTGCTCATAATGAACATTTTGCTGTCACAAAATGTCTTTAGTGAACTATGTTTTTTTTTTAATTTTTATAGAGAGATTACAGAGTATATTAAGTATACTTCAAGTATATTCATTTTCAGGTTGATACTTTAAATTATTTTTGGTTCAACTCTTGAGTTTCTTCTACCCTGGCAGGATTTATTAATTTCTATGAAATCTGCTATATTCCTAATTTTCATTAGAATATACCACCAAGGAAAAGGAGTTGTCACAATTTAATATCTTAAGGGTTTTTTTTCTTCCCAAGGAATAGAGTCAGGTAAAAATTGAGTTTGGATTATTAATTGGTTTCATTAAAATTACTTCAGTGAGATCAGAGAAATACTTTGGGCTATGAATCCCAAAATTGCTCTAAAAATCAAACTGGCAGATCATAATCTATTTGAGTTTCAGCATAGTAGTAAGTTAACTCCCTGCATTTTGGTGACTTGATTTCATAGAGTGAAGAGCATAACCTCACTGCAGGGCAGCTTATGCACATTTATATTTAAATACCCACAGTGCCATATCACTGCTTTTTAAAATTAGCCCTTGCTCTGGCTGCTGCAGGAAGAGGAGTCATGATAAAGGGATTGAGCATCATGCTCTGCAGCAACCGCAGGCTTAAACACACCAGTTACAGAAACCCTGGGCTGCCACTGCTGCTGGAAAGGTCTGTGTGAATCCTGCCTTCACCAGGTGCATACTGGTCACTGGCAGATGCCTTGGAGAACTTCAGCATCAGTGCTAGCTGAGGAGATGGAATTTAGGACAAGGAGAGATTTGGGGGTTTTAACCTGATATAGCTGTACCTAATGTAATGTGTTTTGTATCTGCAAAGTAAGGCAGTTGATCAGTTTAAGGAGCCTTCCAGCTGTTCTCCTCTAAAATAACCATGTTCACAAAAGCCTTTTTGGAGTTGATTTCATTCACAACCATCAGGGAAGTTCATGGGAAGTGATGACCCAAAAGGGGAAAGCATTTGTACTGAGGGCTGTCTCCTGTCAAGCCAAAGATGCTCCAATTTAAATGGAAACAAATGTCCTTATTTTGCCCTGAGAAGGGCCTGAATTTCTTGGTGCTTTCACTTTTTTCTAGTTTTGGCCACCCTGGCTTAGAGCAAAACAACATTGTGGCATCACCTGTCGCTCTAAGAGTGTCTGTTAATACTTGCTGGGTGGTTGCTTTACCTTATCTGGTTGCTTGTGCAGCGTTTGCAAGTAAGTTATGTGGTATTTTCATCCCCTTGAGGATTTATGGTGACCTTCTGGGGACCTTAATCATTGGATCAATATGCTTCTGACACCTGTAGATCAACATAAACTTGACCCTTGGTCCTGACAAATCTATCACCACAATGCCCTTTTATAAAACCTCCCCATCCTGGGGAGCAGAAAGGGTTTGGGCTGGATGGAAACAGTGATGGTGGCAGGGCAGAGCCCCTTCCTCTCAAGGTCAAAAGTCAAAATGATAAAGGAACCTGGGTGGTTCACCAACATACCCTGCAGAGCACTGGGATAGTGGAGATTGGCTTGGGGAAAGGGCCCTGCAGGCTTTTGGGGTACAGCCAGGTCCCCAGCAGGACCAGTAACTGTGTGAGATGCTGGCCCCGAGGTGATCCTGATGCCTGTAGGACACTGTGTTTGCCAAAAGTGCTGTCCCCTCCCTGAGGATTTCTGATAAGATGAGACCTGCTGCTTTAAAAAGCTGCTGGTTGTGCTCATCCTATCTTTAGCTCAGGTCATCAGAAAGCATTTTCTCTTTTGGAAAGTCTCTGTGCAAAGACTTTCCTGCACTCACCCCTTACCCCATCTATTTTTTTTCCATTCAAGCACTCCAAAGCAGGGATTTCTGTCCACATCTTTGCAGCCTGTCTGCATTCAGAGAGCAATGGAGGATCCTTGTTCCTCACCTGAAATCCACACTCTGATGCAATCTATGACCTTGAATGACACCTGGATTGAATGAACGTTAGCATCACAATTAAAACAAGGTCTTCCCAATTCCAAGATCTCACCAACTCTAAGTTTACCGGGGGCGNTGAAGTCCTGTGGCCCACAGTGTTTTTCTCAAGTGATTTTTTAATCTTCTTTACATAATTTCCCCTCAGAAGGTGACTGGGATGCTGATGTCTTGGTTGGTAAAACAGGAATGGTCTCAGAGGAGAGTTTTGATTTGAAAGCATGGGCTAATTGATTTTGAAGAGGATGATGCTCTTCATCTGGCACACACCAAAGAATGAAAAAGAAAAAAAAATAAGCTGTGATGTTATTTCACCCAACAGAAAAAAGAGAGTGGTGTAAGTGGGAGCTAATTGCTTGAATGGCATTTCCAGTCCCAGATACAGGTACCTCAGTCTGAACTTGACTGCTGTTGCTCATGCTTCCTGAGCACATCACGTTGACTCCTGAATGAAAGGGCCAAGTAGAGCTGATGAATCCCAGTGCTGGTAACAGCTGTATGAAGGGATGGAACCTGCCTAGAGGAATGGCCATCTAGAAGGTGGGAGGAGGAGAATGTACTTAGGAGACATTTCCTTCCACTCTGCAGTTAATCAGAGTGTCTCTTTCAAGACAAATCTTGGAGGCCAAACTGGGCTTTCCTGGAGAAGAATCTTTAAACCAACTAACTTTGCAGTTTTAGTAAGGGTACAGTTTACTACCAGGAGCAAATAAAGCATCTGACTCTGGCAAAACACCCTCTGTATTCTGTTTTGGTTGTACCTGAAGTTTGAATTAACCTATCCCAAAAATATCTTCCTACAAAAGACAATTTGAACATGGTGGTCTTGACTTTCATCAGAAGAGCATCCTGTGTTCCTAAAGCTTAGAGAATGGCTTCTCCATGCTATAAAGGGCCTTGAACTCAAATCTGGGTCTGAATTACATGACATGTAGAAGGATATTTATATCCAACCTTGCTCTGGAGGTCCCCTTGCCTCCTCTGAAGAATTTTAAGGCAAAGAGGAACAAGTAAGATAATCTGGATGGTGTCTTCTATGATGCAGTCTGAAGTATTTTCCTCCTTATGATTTCTTACCCCTTCTTTGTTGAGCAGAGAAAACAGTGATGTGGTACCTGCTGTGCAATATAGCTGTCCTTGCAACAAACCTTGTGTAACTCCTGCTGTGACCAAGGAATTAACAAATGAAATTCATTGGAGAATAAACCTTCTGTATCATGGTACTGATGGGTGTATGCAATTGTGCAGTGTCAGTGGATGGAGTCAGGGTAAAACTGAACTGACTGTACACCAGGAATCCAGAGCACCAAATTGGCATCTTCCAGGGGCAAATAAGGGAAGTACTGGGTGTGTAAACAAAAAACATGTCCATTTCCCCAGCGACTTGTATTTTAAATCCCATAAAACTGGCAGCAGAAATTGATTCTTTTATCAGAAATCTTCGCTCCACCAGAGCTCAGCCATCAGCACAGGACCTCTGATGTGAAAGTTTGGAGTTACATCTCTAACACCTCCTGATCTTCTAAGTAACTTGAGTTAGATCCTTATTTCTGGATGTACCACTTCATCAGCTTGTGAAATGGTGGTCCCAGTAGCTTGCTGGGATGGTGGTGCTCAAATAAGTTGCACTTGTGCGTGTGGTGCTTTGAAATGCTAATCCAGAAGATCTGAAGAAGTGTATTTCATTATTATT
>VWYK01099489.1:2047-18065 GCA_013399775.1 Semnornis frantzii
TTTTCTTTCTCCTTTTCATTTTCCTTTTTTATTTTTTTGTTTTTCCTCTTTGATGATTTCTAGAGGGAATCTCCTGGAAGTGAATTTACATGTGGCTGTTTAAGTTCTGTAGATGTGCCACAGTCAAAAGTTATGGCTAAAAATGACTGAATTGCACAGCTGGACAAATTATGGCAGAGTATTGAGGCAGCATAATAATAACCCAGTACACATACACTGCTGTAGCTCTTGTAAGAGTGTTTATACAAGATATGAGTTCCTTTCACAAGGTGCTGAATGCCTTGTAAGATACTCTCATGCCACTGCAAAATAGGGCACTGTGTGTATGAAGGAGGTTGACTTTGCAAAATTCTTATTCTGTTATTGAACTATTAGGACTAACTTCAAGACCAGTTGGGACTTACAGACTTACAGACAGTACAGAGACTCCAGTCTCTGAACTGGATCTAAGGCCCAGTGAAGTCACCTGGAGATTTTCCATTGACTCCACTATACTTTGGACCAGGCGCTTTGAAAGGCTATTCCCATGAACTCAAATGCCTAAGGCCAAACATGATTTTACACAATTGAAAATCACCTGCTTTGTATGTTTTCAAAGGCAGCTCCACCACTCAGCAACAATATAGAATTGGGTTGAAAAGGTGAAAATAGTTGTGGATTGGTGTGATTCTTCAAAAAGCCCATGGAAATGCTTCAGTGCTGGAGCACTGAAAATGAAAATTTTTAATGCAGACTTTTTGGGTATTTTTCCTGAATTAGATTTAAAGGGGGAAAAATTCATGTAAATATTGCAAAACCACAGCTCTCTTCTTGCTTTATATATTGAAACAATGCTCACTGCATTCATTGAAAATATAAAATATGCTTTAAGACATCCTTTCTGTTGAATCAGTCCTACTAACATTTGAAAACAAATGTCTTGACATTTACTCTGGAACAACAACCCATTTTGATCAAATCACATGGAGTGGTTTGCCCATTACATTGAAGTCCAATGCTATGCTTCAGAGACATGCTGTTCTCCACACCTTTACGACTTGCAATGGTCTAATTCCAAAGATCCATACTCATCTTTGGGTTCATGTACAATCTACAAATAAAGGCAATCTCATCTCTTATGTCCCACCATTACTTTTTTGAAAGCACAGTTTCCCTTTGTCTGCAAGTGCTCTTTCTAGCAGAAATGCTGGCTTTTTAGGTCAAGTCAATATCTCCCTCTATGGTTTTCCTTCCATACAAGGTCACTTTTGAAAATCTCTTGACACATGGTAAAATAAGTGGGTCTTGATGAGAGTGCCCAAAAGCTTAGAACATGGGCCCTTTTTCATATTATGCAGATGAAAAGGAAGTAAAGCTTATAGAGGCTCTATATAGCCATATAAATCTCATTATATACTTTTATTATATATTTCCTGTCCAAGTCTAAGTTTTGAAAGGCTTTTTTTTTTTTTTTTTTAACTTTGTTAAGAGCTAATGATTTTGGCTAGTAGAACAAAGCATAAATGCATGTTGGATATGCAATCCCCATTGACTTTCCCTCAGCAGGTAGAAGATTTGGTTCTGATCTGCTTGATGCTGGTGTAAAGAAGAGTCATGTCCTTGAACCAAATAGATATGCCATGGTACAAAGGAGGATGAGATCAGAAGCAAGCTCTGCTGACGTAAGCATCCTTGGGAGAATCATAGAACCTTCCAGCTGACTTTTCATGCACCAGAGCTATTTGCCACAGAGAAAATAAATACTTTTTTTTTTTTTTCCAAGCCACTTCCCTTTTATTTTATTTTTTCCCTCTTTTTGTTGTTGTTGTTGTTTTGAGTCCACACCAAATGGGAAGACTTGCAGGTGATGATGAATTTGAGTTTCTTAAATGCATGAGAAATGGCAGAACGGTGTTGTGTACAAATAAAACGGAGCAGTTCTCTGTAAAACAAGTCGTCAAAAGCACTGCCTCTTAATGCGGAACAATAAAATAATCTTTTCAAACAGTTTAATGGCCAGGATGAATGAAAGAATCTGTGTATGCTTTACAAACGGCCTGATTACTGCCAGCTCACATGCTTGCTCTGCAGTTGTAGTACATTAGAATTTGAAGTAGGATGTTGTTAGCAACTCTTTGCGTGGGGTGGCATTTGAATCAAAAGCTATAAATGACCTGTGACAGCAAAAATGAAAGTGCAATTGCTTTCTCACATGACCCGTTTCTTTTAGTGTCATTAAACTTAATCAATGATTAACCTTTGGTTTAACAGTGCTTGTCATTTCATAACAAATCAAGTAGAAAAAAATGTTGTCTACCTGAATAATTCCCTAGAAAATGTCTCTGAGGTACATTAATGGTTTGAAAGGTGACAGACTGGCCTAAATTTGCAGTGCAAAATCACTGAGTGCAATTGAGGGAATGAGAAACATCTGAATATCCATTTACCTTGTAGAAATCCTGTATGCAGACTTGGATTATAAGAATATTTTGTGTCTCCTTGCAAGAACAAGACAGTGCTTAGCTCACTAATGATACATGAGAAATAGTAATAAAGGATTTCACAGGGCCTTCATCTCATTTAGGTTTTTTTGAATAATAACTTTATGTAGTAAGTATATACAAACAATGTATTCTAATCCAAGCTTGTCTGGATATGGTGTGCTTTTTTGATCTTCATTGAGATCAAATGAGTTACATTACTTGACAGTGAATTAAGTTCTAGCTGGAATGAATTTCCTTTTGGCGAACAATTAGGATGTTTAAAGAATTTACTTTCATTTCTTAATCTCAAAAGTATTTGTGGACGGTTCACATGGACTATGTATTACTGTGCCTATATGCTATCGGCCTGTATAATTATCCCATTTGCATATGCTAACAAGGTACATTATAGGTGTAGTGTTTTCACATGCCTTTTATCCAATTAGCTCATTGTACCCACCAGTCTTGTGTTCTCCCCCTCTCACCAAATTAATAAGAGTTGTGAATTGAGAATGGTTTCATTCATATGGAGTGTCTGTGCAGACAGACTTCACTCAGAAGAAACATGGCTTTTGCTGTTCACATTCTTAATTTATTCATTCCACATGCAGGGAGGGCCTGCAGGGTTCCCAGATTAGCTGAGGGTCTTGCTGTCATAGGTACTGACCAAATGCAGAGTTTCACAAAAAGTTTTGTGCTAAAAAAATTCAACCTCCCAGAATGACTTCTTATCTTCATCAACCACCTTTCATTCAGGGGTAAATGGAGTGATTAACCTTTGTTTGGTTTCATTCGTTTTGTTTTCTAAAGGAAAAGTTGTACACAGTGAGAACCTCTTCCTTCTTTTTTTTTTTTTTTTTCTTCCTGTATCCAAGTGCTCCAATGCACTTTGGTTTGTATTACTAGTTCAGCCCCACTGGGGTGGAATTTATTCAGATGATACAGCCATGCTCATGTGCCTTTGTGCACAAAATAATGCTCAGCAACATTTATTTGAAGAGGATTTGCATAGCTTTGCACCATGTGGACAGCAATTTTAAGAAGTACATTTTCTTCCTAAAATATTGTCACAAAATGTGTAGGGTCCTTCACGAGTCATGGCGACATCCTCACCTTGTTGCAATGTAATGATCAGCTACTTACCTAGTAGCTCTGTTCACAACAGTTTGCCATACCAGCATGCCTTACAACTTGCACATTCACATCTTCATATGTACCAGCTGTAGGTGAGCTAGATTTTGTTTCGGACTACCCAGCTTTTGCTTCAACTGCTGCTGGCCTTCCTCAACTAGGAGTACTTTCTTTATTGTCAATGGAGTCAAAGCAGTATTGGGCAAGCATAAAGGAGAAAAAGGCTTGGCTTATTATCCCCAATGCTCTTTTGTATCTTACCCTTTTTCAAAGCAGGAATATTCCCAAATAAAACTACAGTGCAAGTTTTCTCTATGAAGGAAGGGTGAATTACACTGATACGTTCTCAGAACTGGCTGCTCTTGTCAGTGTATTCAAATCATCTAAACCATCAAGTAGGGGGAATGAACAAAAGTCCTACATTTTGAAAGACCACTATGGAGAAGCTTTAGAAATATCTCATCTATCATTGTCATGCAATAAAAGCTCACTAACCTCGATAAGTCAATGGTAACCTAATTAGTCAAAGGAAAAGGCCCTTTCAGAGAAGGGTGGCAAGGCTGGTGAGGGGGCTGGAGTACAGCCCTATGAGGAGTGGCTGAGGGAGCTGGGGGTGTGCAGCCTGGAGAAGAGGAGGTTCAGGAGAGAAGTTATTGCTCTCTACAACTACCTGAAAGGAGGTTGTAGCCAAATGGGGGTTGGTCTCTTCTGCCGAGCACCCAGTGACAGAACAAGAGGACACAGCCTCAAACTGTGCCAGGGCAGGCTTAGGCTGGATGTTAGGAAGAAGTTCATCACAGAAAGAGTGATTGGCTTTGGAATGGGCTGCCTGGGGAGATGGTGGAGTCATCATCCCTGGGGGTGTTTAAAAAGAGGGTAGATGAGGCATTTAGTGCCATGGTTTATTTAATTAGAAGGTGTTAGATGATGGGTTTGACTCGATATTCTTGAAGGTCTTTTCCAACCTGATTCATTATGTGATTCTGTATTCCATATCAAAAATGACAATAGTGTGCAGGCAAGAGGGAAATGAGTTTAGCAGTGTGTGGACAGTATGGTCTAGAGGTTTGCCAGGCTTAAAGGAGTCCTAAGTCTCAATTTTTAGTCCTGTGGGTAGGCACTGTATGTGTTCATGTACCTTATGAGAAACAGCTCTCAGCCTAAACAACAAGCAGTTAAATAGCAAAAGAGAAAGAAACTGAAATTCCACATTGTGCAGGGAAGGAATTGAAACCTGGAGAAATAATATTATTTGGTGGCACACCAGAGTCAGTGGTGAGAACTAAATCCTTTTATTTCAAGTCTTTGCTGAGGTCTTAGCTTCAAAATAATTCTTTGCCTGTATGTACAAGGCATAAATCTGACTCTAAGCCACTGTACTCTTTCCTCCAACAGAGCAGGATGCTACTCACCTGGTGCATAGGGCAGATGCAAACTTCACCAGGAGTTTGTGCCTCTCCCTCTCCCGTTTACACTACAACATCCCTGTCACCACTATGCAGGCAAGGAGCACAGCAGGGCTCAGGGCCTCTCTGGAGCAGCTTACTCATTTCTCTGAAACGGTCCCAGCACAAAGCTGCAGCAATATGCAGGTGATTCAAGACCCAGCATGAACGACAGGACCAGACTAGTAGCTTTGCTGCATGCCAAGAGAGACTGCCAGAAAATCCCCCCCCCCCCTCCCCTCCAGCATGCTTGCACCGTGCTTGGCTTTATGGACACCTTTCCAAAACAAGTATCTGTTTAGAATGAAATTCAGCCCTTTGTGAAGCCATGTCAGGCTCTGCTAACAGAGGGTGTTTGCTAAAGTTGCCAGCTCTCTAGCATTCTGCTCTCCAGCATCAAAACTCTGTATTTCTCATTACAAAAGTAAGAACCTTCTTGAACCTGAACTCCACTTGAGCCTGCATTCCTGCACTTGCAATGATCCTCAGGCATAGCTCAAGCAGAATATCTTCCTTCCTTTTACCCAGCACTGGGTGATTTTTCTTGTTACATGGCTTACACACTACCACTACTGTGGCTGTAGTGAGTTGATCTGGTCATTGGTCTCTAAACCCACCTCCGGCCTCAGTTTCCTGTCAGAAAATTATAATGGTAGCTTCTGCCCAACCATCAGGTTGTGGCAAAACACCTAAGGGCTCTGACGGGTCTCAGCCAGCATCAAGTTACTGAAAACCAAGAATTTTCTTATTCACAGAATGTTTGGCCTTGAAAGGTACCTTGAAAGACAGTCTAGTCCAACTCCACTGCCAGAACAGGATCACCTAGAGTAGGTCACATAGGAATGTGTGTCCAGGTGGGTTTTGAATGTCTTCAGAAAAAGAGACTTCACAACCTCTCTGGGCAGCCCGTTCCAGTGTTCTTGTGGCTTAAGACCCACCCTCACACCACTTCAGCACTGACATTGCTACCAGATGACTCACTGAATATGAATGACTAAAGCAGCACAAACAGGTAGATGTCCCTGCTCTTTACATAGGAGCGAAGTGCTCAGGCAGTGAAGACTAGCTCTCTGGCTCTACCCTGGGCAAAGGTGGGAAGACCAGTGTGGCAGCACCCCTTCCTGAGCAAAACCCAAACTCAACCTCTTGCACCACAGTTCAAGAATCAGAGGAATGAACTTGCATGAACAGAATGGGTGCCAGTGAACAAAAAAGGTTAGAATTCCTGGTCAGTGTAGGTTGCCTCTCTTGGCAGTGGGAGCACATCAGCATGGTACCTCAGACTTTGGTCAGTTTCTACACATTGTGCATTTGTTCGAAGTCATTATCATATACCCTGATATTGCAGCACCCCCAGCCAGCTGCTGCTGGCAACATCAGAGATGGGTTTAAATGCCTAGGGATTTCATCAGGTGTGATGGCTGCCACCAGCCCGCGCCCCAGCCTGGAGGCCTAGGAAAATGTGTCTTCACCAGGTGCTTTAACTAGACAGAGCTTACCACAGAGAAAACTAGGGTCCTATGAGGAACAAAAAGGAAATGGATAGCTGGCATAGCCTCAACTTGGAAAAACTGATGCTCAGACAGCAGACCCAAGGAAAATATCCTAATTTTGGGAGCAGGAACAGTCACTGGGGATTGTTTGGTGCAGTGCCCAAGCCATGGTGCAATGGACAGGTGATGCAGAGGTAGGGCTCTGTGTGGATATTGCATGTGGCCTGTGGGTCTTGGTGTCCTGGAAGAGCAAGTCTAGTTGTTTCAGGCAGTAACACAAAGGGAAGCAGTGTGGGAGATTTACTTCAGACTTGCTTTCTCCCTTGTAGAAGTAAACTATTCAACCCTATGCCTTCCAGCCCCCCAGGGGGACATGCCACCCAGTTTGAGAATAGGTGCATTAATAAACCAACAATATCTGTGTCTACATCTAGATCTAATCTCTGGCTGCTAAGTGAGATTCACTGCTTCCCACCTCCAGCAGGATCTTGGCAGTAGTTTTTGAGCTCAGTTCTCCACCTGTAGTTTGAACGTCCCATACAGTTGTGTTCATTCAATGCCTGTTCCTCCTGTGCTGCTACTGTTGACTGGCACTGAGGAGGTTCAGGTAATCTCTGGCCCTTCAGGGAAGCACTTCCACTTTCACTGGTTATTTCAGCCAAGGTGATTGTGGCTTGCTGGATAGACAAAACCTTGCAAGATTTTCTGGGCTAAGTTGCAGTCCTTAACTACTTCAATAAAAGCTCTGCACTACCCTCAATGTTTCCTCCTGAGATAGCTGTCATGTTCACCATGGTCCTGCAGTCTGACCTCTGTGGAGTCCTCCAAAGACCTTGATGGCTACACAGAGTCTCTCCTTTCTTAAGAGCCTTCCTTAAAAACCTTAAGACCCCTCTCTTCTTTTGCTTGGTCTGAGCTTCAGCTTCACACAACAGTGTTTAGTACCTTCAGATTCATTATTTAGCTACATTTTGGCTAAAACACTCTAAATATTAATGCAAACAAGGCCTGTCTCTTAACTGTTTCCCTCTGCTTGCTGATAGAAGCAAGAGGAGGACTCTTCCCTAGAGACAGTCTGCCCATCTGGAGTATTCAACTTTTCAAGGGCTGCTTTTCATCCTCTTCCCTGGCACTTGCTTCTTGCAAGGCTGGGCTGCATGTTCATAGGTATGTGACATTACTGATAATACCACAACAAGCTGGCATCCACCAAGCATGTTGGATGAAGGCTGTCTTTAAAAAGGCAGGTAGGGGCTCGTGCAGTGGGGGAAATGACCAGGTTTTCTAATCGCTCATATGGAGTTATCTGGACACATGGCTACCTTTCATCACTTATGCAGACGCCAAAAAAAAAGGGATTATAAAGCCAACATGCCTGTTGAAATGTCTGTGTGTACTAAGCTGTCATGGACTTGTTTTGGGTCAAAATAGCACGTGTACTTGATTTCTTTGTTTTCAATTCCCTCCTCCGCCTTTTCTTTTTTCTTTTCTTTTTTTTTTTTTTTAGGTCCTGATTTTCTCATGAGATTGTGAAAGAAGAGAACTCGTAGACCAAAAATACAAGCAATATTGCCACTAACCAGCATTGGTTTTTGAAAGCCAGGCCTAACCCAAACCATACTGTAATAGTAGAAATAAGTAAGAATACCTAGGTATTTTTTATTGTAAAAACTAAGCTCTTCAGGAAATGCAAACACAACTACAGCCTTATCACTGCTATCTGTACCACAAACAGAAAACCAAAAGAGTTGCCCTGCAAGGGCATGCCAAGGTCCATCTAGACCAACATGCAGTTTTGGACTGTAATAATAGATGGATACCTTGGGAAGAGTAAAGAAAGGGTAAACCTATAAGATGTATTCCCCTGATGCTCTTCCAGTATCCACAATTCTTAGGTCAGGGACTGCTTGAGCTAGGTGTGGTTTCTGCATATTTAGTAACTCAGTGCATTTCCCTGCTGTGAACTTGTCCAGTCACTGCTTGAACCCTCATAAACTTTTATCATCCACAACATCCTTTGGCAAGCAGTTCCATAGATCTACTATCTATTGTGTGCAAAACTACCACTTCTTGTTTTGAGTCCAGTTTATGCACAGAAAAAAACAATGGACAATCCATCCCTATTCTGTGATTGCATTAAGCCATCATGCAAGTTAGCAGCAATGGCATTATTCAGACTCAGATCATTTATGGAGCTATGCTGACATATTCCAGGCTAACAAATGTTCATCTTCTGCAGAACTTGGTTGGAAAAGGCACAGACTCCTTAAGAACCAATAAAAGAATGCATTCTAAAGATTTCCTAGCCCATACAAATAACTCTGATAAGATGTAGGCCTTGGCATTCTATTCCATGGCACTAAAGGAGTTAGACTTGAGAAACTGTGTGTAAAGCTCTATGGATTTGAAAGAAAGTGGTTTTCAGTAAAATTATATGAAAAAAACCCAGAAGTATGATGCAGCACTGGACAATGTAGTCTTCAAAATTATGCTTTGTGAGACAGAAAAGAGAGACTATATTAATTTTTAAATGTCATTGTTCTAGGGTATAGCATTAGTCCTTCCAGTTTTTCCTGATGGTGGTGTGTGATACGGTACTGCTTTGCTCCCCAGTGGGTCCATGGTGTGCACCACTCCCCATCAGTTACAGCTTTCCATTTATCACAGTGCAGCATTTTGTTCCCATTCTTGTGTATTTCCCTCTTCTACTGCTATTTGTGTCATTCCAATCAGGGGAGCTACTGGGATGTTAGTAAGGAGCAACAAAGCAATAAGACCCTCAGAGAAGGAAGCCGACATCTCCTGTGATTGCAAGAAGAGATCTGGAAAGAATTGCAAGGAAGATGCCAAGCCAGCAGCACAGGGAGAGTCACTATGGCAAGGAATAAACAAGAAAGGGAGGAGAAAAAGAGAGAGCTTGCCACCTTTCCCTGCAGGACTCATGCAAAACGCTGATAATGTGTGCTTTATTCATTCCTCGGCTTTGTTCTTTAACCATCTCTAGAGAAGACATTTCAAAGAAAAGGAGGGGAATAAGAGACTAAAAGTCTCCTTTTAGATTGAGGAATGCAGGCTCCACCCTTGCTCGCAGCTCCATCCTTTTTGTGCTGCTGCAGCTGGGGAGTCTCCCTTGAGGCTCTAACTTAAACCTGAGGTTGGTCCTAAGCCAAATGGTCCAAGGATCAGGGGAGCCATTTTCTTCCCTAAGCCTTTCATTACAGTGTATGGAACTTGTCAAAGACCGCACTGAAACGAAGAGTACTCTATTCCTTGCACCACAGGGGAGCTATAAAGTTGTAGGGGTGATGGGGGAAAAAACCAGGTAAGTGTCAGCTCCTCGTGCAGTGCTGCTGTGCAGGACATCCTGAACATGCACAAGAGGAGCCACGACCTGGATTTATTTCTGCACACAAAATCTTGGAGCTACCACAGGAACGCTCTGTCCTGTTTTCAAGTCAGCACTTCAAAAGAGATGCTGACAGCTTGGAAAGGCATCAGGGGAAGGTATATGAGCAGTCTGAAATCTGGTAACTTTTATGGTACAGATTGAGAACTCAGCTGAGTTTGTCTATTTTAAAGAAGGCTAAGAGGTGACTTGGTTGTGGTCTACAAGTATGAGCATGGGGAAAATGCAACAGATGTTTCAAGCAGAAAATAAACCCATAATAAAATCTAGTGGTTGGTTGTTGGTGCTACACATGCAGAACAGAAGTCAAGTAAAAAAACTGAAGGTAATTAACCACTGCTTACTAGACTAAAGTTGGATTCTCAGTTTCTCTTTAAAAATTGAGAGTGGATAACTTCCTGAAATCTCTTCTGCAATATCCAAAGATGGAGAAGAGCTCATGGGAGGTAATTTTATATCAGGGTTATATATTAGGTGAGATGATCTTTGTGAAAACTCTTACAACAAAGCCGAAGGTCCTGACAATTTGGTATTCCATGCCAATCCCCTTTAGTCCTCGCTCTGACAAGCCCTGTGTGACCCTGGGTGCACTGGGAAATCCATACAGTCCATATTCACATTGTGTTTTTATAATCCATGGAGATGAATGAGAAAAAATGTTTCCATAGTGGGTAATCAGAATTAAATCTCACTTTGATTACAGCATTCAACATCAGAACCTCAGAAATGGAGATAAAGAACAATAATGATTAAAAAACACCCACCCCCTTTTTTTACACAATAGGTCTGCTATCAAAAGTGACCAGTCTGCTAGCAACTCTATGAAACTACATTGCTGTTCTGAAACAATGTTGTATTGCTCTTGATTATAGTGTGTACCCTTGCCTAAAACCACTGTGATCTGGCCAGCTGGAAGAGGTGAGCATTGGCAATATGTTGTGTCTGTTCACTTGAGCTCTGAGGAGATCCACTGTGCTACCTGGGAGCTTTGGCAATGTCTGGATCCAGGTATCAATTAGAAACAAAACAAAGCAAAACAAACCCACAAACAACAAAACCACCAACAAAACAACAAGCATAAACAATACCAGAAACCCCACCACATAAAGTGTGTGAGTTCACACATGTGTGCCTGAGAAGTAAGGAACTTTTTGACTTAAAATGGTGCCTAGGTGACTGTTCACACACCCATTCTGCAGTGACCTCTGCTGGCAAGGGCAGCACCTATGATCTTCCTGCCACACCGCTGCCTTAAGGGCACCTGCAAGCATATTTTATTAGCACCTTTATCTGAACCTATCGCATTACACTTGGTGTCATTAGCACAGGGCAACAGAGTAAGGTTATGGAGCTGTCATACAAATGCAGAAAAACGCCACAGGGCATATGAAGGTGGTAGCTAAACAGAGGTAGTCAAATCTGATGAATAGCAATGATAAAGGAATGTCAACATACGCCAGTCTCGATGATTAAAAACGAGGAGGCTGGAAATTAGCAATTGTTACAAGGTAGCTTGAGGATATTGTTGGGTTTTTGCACCTTTTGAAACCCCTCTACAGGCATGTGTCTGCCAGTGAAATCATTGAGATATTTCTCCAGTGTGTAAGGAACTGGAACAACTCATAAAAGGTGCCCCATGCTTTTCTGGAGGGATCTGTGCTTTTCATGGCAGAGTCTGTTGTTGCAAATCAGATTAGTGCAATTTAGTCTGTTGCTTGCTTACCCCAACAGGAAACCCGGTTTCAAATCTTTACATTGCAGTTGTCTAAGGGCACCTGCCAATACTGGGTTCCCTTTTGGCCCTTAGACAAATCCCCAGCATTCGTCGTTGCAACTTGCGTTCTTATATCTGATTCTTTTCTTTGTATAACTTGTTTTTCTTTCTGTGATCACTGCTTGTTTGCTATTTCAGACATTCTTTGTTTGCAGCCCTACCTTTAATCAATGAAGCTGTATTTCCATGCAGAATGCAGGAAGAAGCAGTGCTTCTAGATACTATCCTCAACTTGAATACAGGTGGAGATGTTATAGACTTGCCTACCTGCCTGTCTTGAGCTCTCCTCTCCTATCACTATCTAAACATGCACAGCTCATTGCAACTATGAGTGGGGACTCAGAGCTGGAGGTCAAACAGAGCAAAGAAAGTACAATTAACCTACAAATTAACATGCAACACATAACCTGAATTTAGGCAGTGTGGTGGTGCCATGAACTGGTGTCTGTAGAAGAGGGGAGTAATAGGGCAGCAGATAGTGGTATTTCTCCAGACTGCTCCGTTAGCCACCAGTGACTAATCTGACCCAGATGCAACTGGTAATATGTAAGATGCTGATGAAAATTACCCATTTTCCAACACTTATGTCTATAATGCAAGTGACAGCTCTCAGTTTTTGGAGACATCCTGATCAGGAGGCTGTAAGAGCCCTTCTTCAGAAGGCTTTCCCATCTCTTTGGGGATGCAGCAGCAAATGGAGGTGGGATGTATTCCCTCCTCTGCAGTGGGTAAGGCTCACATGTAATGATGCTCCCTGAGCAAACTGTGCTGAGCCAAGTGCTGGAAGGCACCGTAAAGGAAAAGACAGGCCATATAATTCCACCGTGCCTTGGCCAGAGTGGCATTAAAGCACCTGCAAGCAGTTAGGTTCATGTCTGCTAGAGATTTTCTTAAGATGGAGCCCTTCAGGAAAATTCAGTTTTGCCCCTCTGTGTCAGAACACCCCACTACCTCCAAACAACTCCACGGGGACTGCCAGGAAGAAGTAGGACATCAAAGCATGAGTGCTGTGACTGCCCCATGTGTCCCCTGTCAGACGATTGCCTGGACATTCTGGTTAAGGCCAAACCACTGTACCCCCTGTACTTGGAACAGGCCATCAGTCCGGCAGCCTTGATGTCTTCTGCCCCTCCTAGGTGGCTCACAGTAAATTATCTATATCACTGGTGGTCTCAGCTAGCTCTCTGAGGGCTTGCAGAAGACTCACAACTCTTCAGGTCTCTTCCTATGCACCCTGGGACTCGATGAACTTATTCTTTTGCAGCCAAGGTCTAGGGCAATCTCATAAATCTTCTTCAGCCCTGCTGTGTGTTGTTTAGTGCATATTATCACATTTGACATCTCTAGTTACAGTAATCACTTTTAAAAATGCATTTCTGCAATGTCAGTAATTAATCAAATGCCTTTGTTGCATTAGCCATAGTAATATATTTGGGTTCATGTTCTTAGCTGTTCTTTATGAACCTCTCTCGTGATGTGTCTCCTCCTTAACAATCCGTCACTCCAGATGCTTTAACATTGCTAATAAGGTGTTTAATGAAAAGGCTATGATTTTTTTTTTTTCTCATATCAGACTGGGATCTAAAAGAATTTGGATCAACATCAGGTCTGCTTTGCAGCTGCAAATACTGGCTCTGCTCTCTGGGCCCTGTAGTTGGTGACTGCCTCTGGAGAGCTGCTAGCCTGTGCATGGTCTCCACACCCTCTACAGTACAGAGCTTCCTCTGCAGCTCTCATCCCAAACTCTGCTTCTGTCTCACACCTTGTGTGAGGTCTCTTATTGGTTTTAATAAGATTAGAATCAGTCCCTAGAGGTAAGAAAAACTCCTGGCAGTCTGTAAAGGTAAAAGTAATGAGTGAGCAGACAATTAGATTTTGTAAAAAGTGAAAGGAAAAAAGAAAGGACATCCAACCCCAACACTGCATCTGTATTAGTCTGGGAGTGACAGAGGTGAAGATACATCTGCACACTTGTGTCATTACATATTTCCTTCACTTAGAGCTGATGTGTAGAGACTTCATCTGTCACAGCAATGGTCACTGAACACTAAGCTAACTGTCGAAGCCTGGTTATTCAGGATCTCTATAGCTTGGTCCACTAAGGCTCTTACTATATAATTCAGAGTCAAGAGGGACTTTTCTTCTCCTTTTCTTTTTGCCTTGGGATAATTCTTTTTATATATTTTAAATCAAGCAAAATAAATTAATTCTGGCATACTTCTGGGAGTAAAATAATTGTAAAAAGTACTTGGCAAACAATGTCTGTCCAAACATGCATGCAGAAAGCAAGTTCTCATAATTATGGTTAACACAAAATGAAATCAGGTTATAGAGGCCTCCAGCATGATTTCTAGCATGATAATGATGAGAGAAGAAGATTAGGCTTATCACAGTCAGAGCTCGTAGTGCAGAGATTTTTAGTAATTCAAAAACAGCTGCATTGCTACAATGCACTCAAACTGCTTATCTGCAGCAAGATGTTCACGACTACCACACTCTGCAAAGTGAAGCAAAGGAGGGATTTTCGGCACCGCTTTACCTCCGAATTAATTAGGTGCTGAAGTGCAGGTATAATTCCCAGCACGTGGAGTAGCCTCACAAGCTCCACTGGGAAGTGTTGTTTGCCTAGAGGTGCACAGGTGCTGCTCATTACCTAGGTGCTCAAGTCCTTCAGTTTTCTGGGTTGTTTGGTGTTTTTTTTTATTTTTTTTTTTTTTAATGAGGTCTTATCTGAACATCCTGCTGCTCAGAGGTGCATCTGCCTTGGGAAGGCCAGAAAGTCTCTAAGAAGAGCCTGGCAGAAGCCTGGAGCAACACTCACCCCCTCTTTCACTTAGTGAGGAACCGCAGTGCAAAACTCAGAACTGTTCCATCATGGGATTGTTTCATTTGGAAAAGATCTTTAAAATCATCAAATCCAACCACTGTCTAAGTACTCAGTCTGGTGCTAAACCGTGTCACTTAGCACCACACCTATTCCTCTTTAAACTGCCTCCAGAGATGGGAATTTAACCAACTCCCTGGGGAGCCTCTTTTGGTTATGCCCTAGTAGAAGGTGAAATCAGCAGAAACCATTTAAGTGGTGGGCATGGTGTGGACCCCAAATCCCTTACGCATTCATATTCCCACCCTGTGTGGCACAGAATGGAGAGAAGTGTCTTAGAAGAAGTGGGTCGGATTCTGATGGCCTACAGCTCAGTGAGGTCCTGACGGAGTGGTGTAGCCAGTGCTGGTCTGGCCATATAGACCCTACATGCACTTTATCTCCTGTCCTTGTCTTTGTTTTTTTTTTGTTTGCAGGACCCTTGACTGCATAGTACCAAATTCCTCAGCTTTGGTCATTTTGTCCTCTGTTCCTTTAACTTGATCCTAGTGAGTGTCTGCCCCCAGCGGCAGAGACAATCTTCTCTTTTGGATAACCTAAATAACACATGACAGTAGGACATGAAGTACAGCCTCCAAGCAGCCATGGTGCGAATTAGACTAGCTGGAAAAGAGCCAAGCTGCAGGAACAGCAGTGCTGAGTCAGACTGTGGGGTCACCTAGATCATATCCTGTCTCTGACCAGCCTATAGCGGATGCTCAGCAAAAGAGCACAAGAGCAGGGCAAGTACAGCGATATTTCCTCTACTCCATCCTTCCAGTTTCTGGCAATTTGGAGTTTAGGGACTTCCTGAGCCAGGGCTGTATCTTCATCTCTGCATTCTAGGAGCCTTTGATGAACTTTTCTTTAAAGAATTTTCTAATTTCTTTTTGAACCCATTTATACTTTTGGCCTCCACAACATCCTGTGGCAACAAGTATCACAATGTTATTATGCATTGGGTGTGCTTGCTTTAAATCTGACACTTAACAACATAAAGGCACCCCCAGTCCTTGTGCCAGAACAGACACTTTTTTAATCGCATTCTCTGGGACACTTCTGATTGCACACAAATTCCTCATCTGCCATCCCAGTGGTCTCTTGTCCAGGTGAATAGCCCCAGCCCATATGATAACTTCTTTATTTTGAAAGCTTTCTTTGATAATCCCTCTTGATCTCCTGTGAACCTTTCGAGTCTTGCTGTTTTACTTAAGTGCAGCAAACAGCCCTGTCTGCAGTGCACATGCAGCATCAATGCACAGAGCAATGCAGAGATGAGGACAAGGGCCTTATTTTGTTTGTTTCTTTCCTAATAGTTCCTGGTGTTCAGTTTTTCTCTCTAAGTGCTACTGGACCCTAAGCTGCATACTTAATATCACTATCCACAGGGATTGCAGGGTGTCTGTCCTGAGTGGTAATAGCTAATGTATTGTCTATTACTATG
>VWYK01099489.1:18813-33255 GCA_013399775.1 Semnornis frantzii
AAAAAAAAAAAAAAAAAAAAAAAAGCTGACACCAACAGGCTCCCTCATTTCTTGAATGACAAACACCAATTCTTACCTCATCATACTACAGGGAGTACAGGACTGAAATGCCTGATTAGTGAGATGAGTGTAATGCACACGCTTGGGGCTATTCCAGGCACTGGAGCTAATCCAGGCTATGTGGTACAGTGATGGGCCTGAAGCTATGCAGGCTACAGATTGAATTCCAAGTTGAAATTAAGCTATCGATTTTCTTTATGAAGCTTTAAATATCCCAAGATGCTTATGTTCCTAAGGCACGCCCCTCCTGACGCTCATCTGTGTCAGTGGCAAAAAATGTGCAGGTGTAACCTTGAACTCCCACTGCTTATTTGTTGGTTCTGTCTCACCCCATAAGCTGGAATCTTCTTTCCCCTACACAACTTGACTCTGTAAATCCTAGGGATGCTGTGGAGGACCCACCGATTGGCTGCTGCACTGGGCAGCAGGGACACAGTGAGGCTGGGGATGATTTTAAGGTTTACATTTGGTGAAGATTGGCCATTGCAGGGCAGGAAGAAGTTGGCTTTCCTCGTGGCAGATGCTGAAAAGGCAGAGCCAGGATAGGTTGTTTCCAATGGGACCTCATGGTATGAAATAAATAAGGGGAAAGTGAAAGACACATTGTATAAGATGTACAACTGGCGAGATGCCAGCATAAATATTCATTGAGTATGTTAATTAGCAACTATTGCTGTTACTCATTAACTAATTTATTCAACAAATAACATCCAGGCGACTCTAGAACACTGCATACTGTTACTGCTAAAAGGGATATCAGTTTACCTGGCTGTCACCTGGAGACATTGATACTCTCCCATCTTTGCAAGTACTTTGATATGTGGAGATGAAAACTGCTGCAAGGGGCCAATTGAGCACAGTATATCACTTGTAGGGTAGGAGAAGTCCAATCTTATTCCCACTACCATTCATGAGGGATTTAATTCATTAGTTCAATCTCAATTGGAGAAGAACGGCAATTCTATGGCAAGACTTCTGTTTGCATGTCTGCAAAGGAATGGATGAACTCCTCTGTGAATTAACTTTTTTCTAAATGAGAGGAATTGAAAGTGGAATAACAAGTCAGCACTGGGGGTTTCCACTGAAGACCTGCCTATCAGAACTGCAGCGGACAGCAGAGAGTCTCAGAAGAGGTTGGCATTACTAAGTGAGTTGATACAACAGAAAATTGAATTTAGTGTTGAAAAACAATCTAAATATTACACAAGTAATGAGGGCTTCTGATATACCTATTGCAAATTAGGAAAGAGAATTAAGCCACTGAGGATGGACCTATGAAACCATCATACCATCAGTGCTCAGTGGTGATCAAAAAGGCAAATGATATGGCAGTAATTATTTGAAAAAGAATACAGACAACAAGGAAACTATTATTAACCCATTTCTTAAATCCAAATACTTTCAAATGGTCTGGTCCTGCCATCTCAGAAGCACAGAGCAGAACTAGGCTAGACCTGTATCTGTGATAGAAAAGACTATGATAGTTGTGGAAAAATAACTTCTACACAAAGACTGAACAAGTACACTGGAATCTTCCTTACAGACAAGTGATGATGAAAGGCAACATCTGAGAAAAAATATTTTAAATCCCAAATGGCATAGAAAATGTAAATAAAGACAGCTATTCTTACAACAGAAGAACTGGGAGACATGCAAAGACGTGATCAAGCAGCACATTCAAACAGAAAGAAATACTATTTCATACTCACATCTAATGGATTTGTGGAACTCCTTGCCTAGGGTGTTATGGAGGCCAAGTATATAACTAGTTTCAGAAAAGGAATAGAAACATATATGATGAACAATCCCACAGCATCTACCAATTTTGAAAGTTTAGGAAGTTATTGATTCCCAGGACCTGAGAGGAGGCTGTGTCCACAGGATGAATTCTGTATTGTGTCTTGCTTTGGACTTTGCCTACAAAGCTGTCAGAGACAGGGTCAAAAGGCGCCTAGATTGATGGGTGACCTTACATAAGATTTTTTTACGTTGATGCTCTGTTGTAAGGAATGAAATCCTTTTGATTTCCTTTAGATCCTCTCTAAGTAGCCATTGGAGAAGAGCCTGATCTATCTGTGGCATTAGTATCCACAGGTGCTAAGCTGTGAATAGCTGCATCATTAAGGCATGCCTGATATGAATTTGGCCCATTCTAACTCTGTACCTCTGTGCCACACTTAGACTGGTCCAGGGACCTTTTCCAGTAAGTGGTTATCGTGTGCTCATATTAAGCTAGACAAGTTTGCTAGCACAGATAATGCCTTTCCATGACGACTGGCCACAGTGCCCAGGAACACTGCTGGGCATGTTTAATTTACCACTGTACTCGTAGCTTCTCTGTCTGGATCAAATTTCAGGATTAGGTCCACAAGGACAGGGAAGATGAATTTATAAATCAAAGTGGTGCAAATTGATTGCACATGAAGGGCAACATTTTCATGTGAGGCCAAAGGAAGAGAAACCACTTAAAGAAAACCCCAAAGATTCTTATCTCAGGTGTAAGAAATAAGTGCATTTTAGAACTACATCACTAACGATGGTAGGATGCTGAGCTGGAAAGCAAAGGAGCTGGAACAGAGTCTCGACTCTGAACCTCAAGGGAGAATGGCCTGGAGGAAAATACTAACAAAGAAAAAAAAGGAAGTAAAGGAGCAAATGAAAACATAGCTGACATTTCTGCAGTACCTGAGACAATGACCTCCTAACAAAACTTCTTAGAACTAGTGTGTTTTAAATAAAATACAAAGCAATTAACTAAAAAGACAGTCCAAGTCCAGCCTCTGCAACAAGTTGCAATATGTAGAGAAATATGCATGAAATTCTTTGATGGGGGTTTAAAGTATGAGATAAAAGTGGTGTTTGGAAAACAGTGTTCTTCTGTCTGGTCCATCATCACCAATGGCTTTAAGTTGGTCGTGGTAACTGCCTGGTGTTTAATTCTGCTGATTTTCAAGGTAGTCAAAACCGAGGGAGATGATGTAAATGTGAGCTGCTCTCAAAGTGTTGGTTCCTTTTATTAAACCATGAAAAATTTCAGCCTGCTGACATGCTCGAGCTGACAAAAAGCACTGCAAGAAAAGATAATAGCTGGCCCTCTTCCTGTATTAGCAGGTTGCAATTACATAGACTTTCAAAGGAGCATGAAGCTTTTCTTCCTAATCTGTACTGTGCTCTAACTTTAGAGCAGAGTAAATCTGTTTTGTGCACAGAGCTGTAACTTTTTCTGGAGCGAGGCAATGAGATCAGTGAAATGGATCCAACGTGCTGCTTCGTGTGGCAAAACAGGCATAATGTGTGATGAGGAAGAGCCAGGGCTGCTGAGAGGACCTGTGTAGCACAGGAACAAGGCTGGAGGGACAGAAGCCAGGCCAGCAGCACTCAAGTTTTGCACTAGGAGTTTCTCTGGACTCTGCTTCAGAAAATCTTCCTCTGCCTTCCTCTTTTAATTTGCTCACAAAATGTTTTCTCACACCACACACAATTTTATTGTTACTACTTTTGGCAATACTTTCCAGGTTTATTTTGAAATTGATTCAGTGGCTCCCACCCAGCAGGACTCTCTTCAGTAGAGTGAAGAGTCTCAGCCTTTTTATAAAGTCCTCATGGCAGAAGAAGATTTTAAAGTAACCGAGGGAGGGGATGGGGGGAAGGGATTGTTTTCTTTCAAATAAGATCAACGTGTATCTGCAAATCAAAAAGATTTGTGCAGCCTACGCTGAATAACCCTGGAGAGTCCCTCACAGGGAGGATATCACCTCAGGGAGAGTCCATCCCTCCCTCTAACCCCCACATGTGCCGACTCTCGGTGCAGATGAAATTTACCTCTGCATTTAAATAGCTGCAAGCCCTGGCTCCAAACCCACCCAGCCTCTCTTGCCTCCTGTGGGAAACTGCCCCCCATCTTGGCTCCCCACATGTGGGCACTGGCTTCCCCCGCAGCAGGAAAGGGCATGCCAAGGCCCCTGGGGCAACTGAGTGTCTGGAGAGTGTCCATTACCTGAGCCCAGGCTCCCATCCATCATGTTGTCAACACGGTGAAGTTTCACTTACAGGGGCTGGAGAAAGAAGAGAGGTAGGTGGTTCAAATCTGAGAGGTTTCCAGGGATATCACCAATCCTAAGGTATCTGCAGAAAGTCAAGCCCATCTACGGGTGTTGAACACCCCACACCTCCCGCTCTGCTCTGCACAGGAGATGTGGTGTGGCTCTGGTCTTTTCTGACTTTTACAGATAAGGTCTGGGAGGCTGTGCTGGGGGCAGAGCTTGCTCTGTGGCTCTACCTTGCCCATCCACCTGGCATCCCATAGGGGCACCATCTGCAGGATGTGCCTTCACTAAGATCCAGAAGGAAATAATCTAGACAACCTTTACATCTCTTCTCTTGGGAAGACCTCTTCGAGACATTATTGTTGTCCAGGTCAAATAATTCTGTAATCATGTATGTAACAGAGGCGAGGGAAGTGAATGCAATTTCCATCCTTCTGAGGAGATGTATTCCAAATAATAGCAAATACTGTAATTTCTAGATGGTTTCGATATTGCTTATCCTTCTACAATCCTGTTACTGGAATAAAACATACCCTTTAGTAGCACTGTATGTAAAAGTCAGCCCCACTTTTGTTCAGAGGAAAGACAGAAATGTGGTTGTCTGTTTCGTCTGCTGTGATGTGTGAAGACTTTTTAATGTCCCACAAGGAACATCTCTTTAAAGCAGCCTGTCAGCTTTGCATCTTAATCCATTAGGCTGCAAAATATAGAAAAATGAACAGAAAAATGCCTTTAAAAAAATCTACTGTCACTTAACTTGTTTCAGTATTTACATATTTAGTGGCAGAAAATTAACGGGCTTGCTCATTATCAAGGAGTTTTATTTTCTGCCACTTTTCCTGACAGCTTTGCTTGGGCCTGATTGCCCATCTACAGTGCACTGGGGGAAATAGTGCCATTTCATATGAATTAGCTGCAAGGCACATCTTGGATTGCCAATTGCTTGCATGCATTGTTCCATTCATAATATATGGTGTCCCACTCCCTTTTGAATAAGGACAAATATTTTTACATATGCAGGTCATCAGATAGCTCAAGCCCATTCTATTTTGACTGCATACTGAAGGACCATACTCAGAAATCAGTCACATGGATTCCCCCTTCTGCCTCATTGTCCACACTTCTTGACAATCAGTCAGTTGTCTGTCTTGGCTTTTTTTGCCTGAAGCAGCTGAGTAAAGCCACATGCTCTCTGGATAATCAAACAGCTGATCCTCGAGGCATGCATTGCCAGTCGTGACTCAGTAGATATGGGGACACTGTCGCTAGCTGGCCTCATGATATGCTCCTTGTGGCTACTGAATAGGCAATAGCACAAAGGGATGAGGAAGGACATTCAGGCCACACACACGAACCAAAAGTATGGCGTGGCAAAGCATATCTTTGTTTATAAGGGACATGTAGCCTTCAGGCAGGTCTTCATTTGTTGCACCTGGGTGTTGCATTCTTGAATACAATAGGCCTGCAGCTCTGCATTTCATTCACAGATCCAGCTCTTCTACATCCCATCTTTTAAATGCTTAGCTTTTGTAGAGGTAACTTACTGGAGATCCATTGCCCAAAGGACAGAAAACATGCACAGAGACCCCATTCTTCCTTTTAATGAGATGCCATCTCCATTTAACCAGTTTCTGGCAGAACTCTCAAGCTTTGCAGATCTCACATTCCAATTACATCAGTCGGCATTTTGCTCTTTGGCAAGGACCACCAACTTCAGCAGCTTGCTGCATTCACTAGCAGTAGCGGAGATTACCTACAAAACAGGGCGACAGGCCTAAATAAGCAAGCTACATGCAAGGAGCCAGATCCTTGGCCCAGCTGGGGCTGCTTTGCCCAGCTCCAGCAGCACAAAGCTGTCACCAAGCCAGCCCAAACAGCTGTTCGAGGATTCCCTTGGCGCAAAAGAATTCCTGAATGGCAAAGAGCCACTAAAGCAACTCCTACACAATCTCACTCACTGGTCCCCAGAAATCCCTGACAGCTGGGACAGCACAATGGGGCCAGAAGCACCTGTTACCATTCAGAGAGGCCTGAAGGCTGCTCTATAGGGCAATGAATGCCAAAATGAGCACCCAGCATCTTTGGGAGCACACAGAGGCCTGCCTTTATCACCTCACATCCACAGCCGGAGGTGCACCGTGGGAATATTTTTTCAAGGCACTGCTACGGTAGAGTCAGAAACTCAGGGCACTCCATGTGTGCCCATGCTTTCTGATGTTTGTATTTGAGGAGACTTGGAGCAAGAGGAGAAGGAAGCCCAGAGCTCTGTAAGGGGAAGGAGCCTGGAAAAAGTGCCATGTTTCACAACTTGGCACCTCTCACCCGGTGGCAATCTCAGATGTTGCCCCACTGGCAACCTTTCTTCCCAGAAATTGGAGCCATCTACTCTGAAAGCAAATATTGTAGCTTGGCATCTTATTTATTTTGGTGTTAAAGGTGAAACCCAACATCTTCTGTCAAGTTACAGTCAAGTTACAGTCCCAGTCAGGCTTACCAAAATCTTTCCCTTCATCTTGCTTGCCCTCACAGCTGGCCCTTGCCAATTCCCTGTTGTTACTGATGCCAAAAAATCATCTCACTCAAAGCTTTCCTCTCAGACTAACACAAGCCCCTTTTCGTTTAGTGCTTATCTGATCTGCCACAAGGGTCCTCACTTAGGATTTCTGCTCTGCTCAGATTTTGGGTCTGACATGACCTTCATTAATCCTTTAGCACATGGGAACTAATGAGTCCCCTAGAAACACAGAGATACCCCAAGAGAGGGTGCTAGTTCATCAAAAGGCCAAAAATAGTGTTGTGATACGTTGCTAGAGAAGATGTAAAGCAGACCAAACCCACTGATGATGCTCAGGTTCGGGGACTAATGTTGAGGCCAATTTATACTCTTTTCCTAAGATTAAATTATGTTAGAATTTCTGAAATAAAATCTGTATGAACAGCATGTAAAGAAAAATGAAGGAATCACTTTGTATATTTGTCATGCATGCCTTGAACTCCAAATAAATAAATAAAATCCATCTTTGTTAATAATCCTTTCCGAGTGCTCATCACAGGATTCATCTCCAGCTCTAGACAGACTTCACTCAAATGACAGTATCAGCATCAAGATTTCATGCAGCATCTGAATGGAGCATTGTCTCCATGCTGTGCTCTTAACATGCTCTTGCTCTTATTAATTGGGTACTTAATAAGAATTTGTGAGGAATCCACCTTTCATATACTGCCAATGTGAAAGGGATTAATATTGAAGAGATCTAACAAAGGACACAAAGACAGGCCCTGACCCGGAGACCTCCTAATCAAGGGTTTAGACAATGCACAACAGGTGAATACCCTGGTAGGATAAATGGAGACAGGAAGGAGGAATGGAAGAAAAGTGCATTTGCCTAAGCTAATAATCACAGTGATCTCAAGAGTCACAGGTGGTCACTAGCTGAACCCATGATTCAACAGCCGAAAAAGTTTAGTCCAAAAGCTTACAAGATGAATGTGCTCTGTGTGAGCACAATTCAAAGCATTTAAAAGCCACTGGAAAGGCTCCTGTTAATGAGGTTTGAGGAGCTGAAATATTTACTTCTTAGTTTTAATCATTACTGGATGCAAAATTTGTGGATGCAATACAGACAGTGGTTTTATGGCATGTTGTAATCCCTTAGTAACTATTTTCAGCAAATACCTGCATGCTCCCCAGGTGATAAATTCCCTCTCCCTTTCTTTCCCTCTGAACCACCGGGCTAATGTCCTTCTGGACTCCTCTTCTGACAATTCTTTCTGTTGCCAACAAGCCACAGGCACCAACCACCTTTCATCTCAAGCAATATTATTTTCTGATGTATTAGCTGAACTTAGAGCAATAGTTTTCAAACCATACCTAGTTTTAAAGATTGCCATTTTCTGAACCGAAGCTTGGGGATGTTCTTAAAACCTTCTCTAACCCTTCCAAGCACAATGGCTGGTTTAATAAAAGCTATTCCTTCTCCCTACAATTTTTGACCTCCGTAACTATTAATTGGATGCTTAGAAATTGCAGATTTTTGCCTTTTCTGGAAAACTCGTTCTAAATGCAAAGCAACCCTGGCACTTAATTAGTCGAGTCAACAATTTTCCATTGCATATCAGAAGGCATCCAACCTGAATAAAGCAGCTAGCATCAAGTAAGCAGGCAATCAGGGAGAGATCAGAAAAGGTGGAAAAGGACAAACAATATTCTGTTTAAGAAGAAAAAAACATACTCTAAATTGCTGATGAAAACCCACTTATTCCAACAAGGGTATGTCACCAAGACGTTGCAAGATGAGGTAAGAAATGGTACTTGTGACCAGCAGGTTTTGCAGAAAGGAAGAGTTTGCAATCATCTTTGTTTTGGGCAGGTTATGTAATCCCCCAATATATGCTAAAGAGGCATTATTACAGCAAAACTCTGAAAAGAAAGCCCTCAAATCTTTTGTGCAATATGTATCAAATATGGCAAAAATAACCATCAGAAGTAGCCGAATCCAAGGCCGCTGGAAGCAAGCTACCAGCTCACGTCTGCACTGCAAGGAGTTGCTGGTCTAGGCACATCAGGCAGTGCATAGAGATGTCCCTGCCTCACACAGGTCTTACAAACAGAAGCCCTTGCTTTGCTCTTCTGGGCTAACGGGTTTGCCTCTGGGCAGGGGCTGGAAGTGAAACAAGTGGCACTGCCAAAAGCGCAGCTTTCCTGATAGAAGCTACATTCACAATAAGCCGTTCTGCTGATGGAGAATACTGTTAAAGCTGTATTGGCAGAGCAAAGGGATGTGGACCTGATCTGTGAGAAGCTGGCAGGTTTGCACACTGTGCATTATCCCTTTCCAACCTTCTCTTCTGAATAAAAAATGGTGTGGAATCTAATTTCCTCTCTGAATAAAACATGAATATAGATAAGACAATGTAAAGACCCGAAGACCACAGCAGCATACCTTCTTGTTCTTCTTACTATTCAACATCATGGCAGCTCACATATAGAGCAGCTCTAGAAACCATCTGTCATTGAGCAGCTCTTTATTCAAATGAAATCAACTGTGAAGTAATCATGGTTCTCATTTTTATTATCTCTCCTTACAGTGAACTTGATTAAAATCCAGCGCACGGTATGCAAACGGGCTGTTGTAAATTTGTGCTCTGACAAAAGGGGAAAGAAAGTGATCTGCCCACGTGCCTAGAACTTTGTCATTATACATGGGGACAAAAAAAGGAAGGGGCATACTGGGTTGCATAAACAAGTTTGTCCGTACACAAACTGTCCTAGCCCTATACAAAGGCCATGTCTGCTGCGTGACACCATCAGAGGGACTGAGGAGAAGCTAAATTTACTAGCACATATAAAAGGCTTGAGCATGTTCCGAATAAACCAGATAGCCTGGCTTCAGCAGCACATGCTTGAAAGTCTTTTGCCCAGGAGGATGATCTGAGCTTGAGGAATGAACTCAAAACAGACGTGATTCTCCTTTCACTTCTGGCGGTGTAAATGGGGAGTGATTCCATTGTATGGCTGGTATGAATGAGACTGGGAAACAGTCCCAATCAGTCAATCATTCCCTGCTTTGTCTATTCATTAAACCCCTCTTCTCCTCTGCACAGATGGCCAACGTACTATTGTACTGGCCAAGTTAAAAAAAAAAAAAAAAAAGGAAGAATATGCCTGACAAGTCAGCAATAAATGTTTTTCATAAGGGGTGTAGTAGCCTGTTTCTACAGATAAGGCTTAAGCCACACAGATACACATTCTGTAAGTAGATACAGATGTATAGTGATGTATATATATGTAGAATACATATAACATAAATGCACACAAACGTAGGTGTGAACCTATATATGTATCTTGCCCTAATGACCATCAATTTCCCAGCACAAGGAAAAGGTGTGATTTTTTTGGAACACTGTAGTAGCTTGCACAGTGTTAACAAACCTCTCTCAGTGCCTTGGAAAAGGCGCTGTCAGAGAGGGAGATTGTGAGGTGCATGGATTTGATAGAGCAGCATTGTGCAGCCATGTCACCTAAAACCCGGAAAGTGTCCATGGGTACAGTCATAAAGTACAGAGGCTGTGCTGCAGCTCCTGGGATTGATGGCTGCAAATAGCAAGCACTGGACTGGAAAGGTGAAGGATGGAGAAGAAGAATAAGGGAACGGTCAGACATGGGGTGCCATGTAATTCCTGCCAGCCTCCCAGGATGTGACCAGAGAAGAGATGGTGTCTGTTTCACAACAGTCACACATGAGACAGAGGCTGTGGGAGACTGGGCATTACACCCATCTCTCCTTAGCCCTACAGTGCTCACATATCATACCTTCTTCTAGCAAAATTTTATAGAATAATTACCTGACATTAATACTTACATAGATCTCAGTTCACCCCAGGGTCTAAAGAATTATACCACAGAATCATTGAAACATGTATTTTTTTTCAGGTTGAAAAAGACTTCTAATATTATCACATCCAACCATTGACCTAGCACTGTCATGTCCACCACTAAATCATGGCTCTAAGTGCCACATCTACACATCCTTTAAATGCCTCCAGGGATGGTCACTCAACCACTTCCCTGGGCAGCTTGTTACACTGCTTGAAAACCCTTTCAGTGAGGAAATTTGTCCTGACGTCCAACATAAACCACCCCTGGCACACACAGTGTGCAGTCATGTTTACCAAAATGTCTTATACTGTTCCCACCATAGCAGGCTTCTGAGGGTTATCCAAGTCCTCCTCTGAGTGTTACAGAAAGCACACCTGTCACTTGTACCCAGCCAGGGGCTTCTTATTAGCTAGCATGCAGAAATTCATTGAAAAACTTCTTGAACAGGTTATGTCATGATAAAGGTGAGCACAAGCCAATGTGTGATGGACTGCACCTAGGCTGTTCAGGAGACACTAGCCGCATAAGGTGGATCTCAGCTTTTCAAAGCATTGTCAAGGACAAAACTTGCCTGTGAAAAGAAAGACTAGGGTTTGTTGCTTCAGTAAACCTCTCAGGTTGATTGTGTTTTGTGCTCACCCCTGCTTCGCTCTGCCCTGGGTAGATCCTAGGAATAGATACTCTCTGTAATGTCCTCTGCTCAGTTATTCTGTGGTTGCATGGACTGGAGATGTCTGTGGGGCCCGGATGTGGACATGCCCTCCTAACTAGCAAGCTTCTTGCCTTGGCACCCAAGGACTGATAGTCACAAGAAATTAGGCACAAGTCATATGCCAGTTAAGATGCTCTTTCTCTCATCTTGTACTGAAAACAGAATGCTTTTAAAGGTTCAGAGTCTGTTTAGGTGTCAAAATAGTATTCTCCTTCAGTGAGTGCTTGTCAGAAAACATGTGCTGACCCTTGAGCATGTAATAGGTGTAGAATGAGGAATGGAGTGCTTTATGCTGCCTGATTGGCCTCTGTTCTCCAGGCAGGGCATCGGGTACAGGTGTTTCTGCCTGAACCATGAGCTACAAGTTATGGGGAACTGTCCTTCCTCTTTACAGGGCCCTTGATTCCTGGGTAGACAAAATTCACTGAGGATGGATTTCAGAGGCTTGTCAAAACAACAGGGCTGATATCAGAGCTTCATAGAAAACTCAGTGAAATATTAGGCCTGACAAAATAGCAATAGCTTCATGTAAACCAATGAGTTTTCAAGCCATTTTGGTCTAGAAATTTTGAAAGATACTTTATGAAAAATCAGCATGGGGAGCATTGCTTGTGGGTAACGGGATGTTCATGGTAGCTCTGGTAGTTGTCATTGTTTCCTGTGCAAACAAAGCATTGCTATAGTTCTTCAATGAGGAAAATGAGGCCAATAAAGAGAAAAGAAGGGAAAATCCGAGACATCATGGGGCACCTCTGAGTATACAGGATGCAGCTGCAAGAAGAACAAAATGTCTGGTTTGTCTGTGACAGGTAGGAACTCAAATATGCAGGCCCCAAGAAATAAAGGGCTTTACCCAGACAATAAGCAGAAGATAGTGGTTAATTTGGAGCTGCATACAAATGCTGAGATTCCTTAGCGATGATTTCATGCCTTTTCCCCAGGCACACTCTGCTGGTACATAAAAACAGCATCTTCTTGTGTGCCACCGGGATTTACGTTTCTGTTAGTCACTCGCGGTGGGGCTGTGGGCAGGGTCAAGCAATGCACCTCGAGGTGAAGATGTGGGAGCAGCTCTCCCTCCCGCCTTTTTTTTTTCTTTTTTCTTTTTTTTTTTTTTTTTCCTGGGGGTTTCATTTGCTGCGTTTTTAATAATGAAAACCAACCCAAAACAAGAATGCAGCATCTGAAATGTTTAGAAAACACAGGGCCCCGCTAAGATGAAAGCAAACTGTGCTCCCTCATCAGGTGGATGGAAGTTTGCGCTCTCCTGTGTTTATCTGCTCCTCGCTAACCTCAGTTCACCTTCGTGGCATCCAGGGAATCTTTGCTACAGGGCTCATGTATCAAAGGCTTCACATTCTAAATGTCTCATTGCCCTGCGTTTCATCAGATTAGGCTGTTGCACATCCTTCTATTGATCCAGTGGGCTTTGGATGTGGGTCCTTTGTGCCTTATCCAGCCAGTACAAGGTGACTTCAGAACTGCTACCTTGTTTTGGAAATGTATAGTCTACCCCCTATGTAACCTTGGATTCTCTACAAATATCAACACTTGGAAACAAATCCCAAGAGGCCCCCCTCCACATCTCCCACCAAGATAACTGCACCCTTAGTTAATCCACACAGAGTGAGAGGCAGCAGAAGAGGTGTGCTGAGCTGCCTGGAGTTGTAGATAGTTGAGAACCAAAGGAAAGGAGGCTTTAGGGTTCTAAACAAATAACTCATTCTGCTGCTGAATAGCAGGGACTTTTTAACAAATAATCTAGAGGGTAATCTAAGGGCAAAAATGTAGGAGGTTTGGATTTGTCCAAGATATAGACCATCCTGACCGGGCCAGACTACTCTCTGAATACAGGATATTCACAGCTGCCACACTGTGCCTGGGGGATATTGAGCAGTTAAAAAAATAAGGCATCTCTGAGAATAAAGAAGGCGAAGCCTGGTTTCTTGCTTTAAATGTATATAACATAGATGCATTTTGTGTAAATGTGTGATTCACAGAGCTGGCACAAGGCAAGTACAGCCTCTAGGAAGCTCTTTGAAGGCCATCACTGCTGACAAAGAACTTTGCTTCTGACCTGAAATGTATTTTGTTGTGCTGACCAGGGCTTCTCTTCAGCAGACTCTATCATTTCTAGTGAACTGAACAGCAGTTTTACAGTCTGTGCAAACCAGAGTGTCCCAAGGAAATGAAACATCAGCTGGTAAACTGAGACTTTCCAAGTCCAGCTTGTAGAATTTTCTTTCCACTGTATTTTATTTCAAAACAAACTCAGTGGTCCTTTTGCTTCAGGCTGCGAATCTCCATAATACACATTGTAAAGCTTAATCTCACATTCTTCATTTTCTTGAGTAATTATATACATAGAATCACCATCTCTCCATAGTTTAGCACTGCAGTAATTAAGATTATTTACAAGATCAACTGAAGATGACCTGACATGAAAAAAGCAGACCTGAAAAAGGCTTACATGCCTTAAACCTTATCTTTGTTTTTCCATCCTTATCACTTGGCTTAATAAAAAGATACTATCTTCCCTTCCAAGGAATTGCCTTGTTTATATTGTTAAATCATCATGGCTTCAGCAACTCTCACATCTTGTTCTTGCCTTTGGATAGATAGACATTAATAATGCTGCTGTCTAAACTAGAGCATTATCGCCATCTTTATTTTTTTTTTATGCCACTCTAGCTGTAAAAGTGACTAATTTGAGCAGCTTTGGAGAGAATTATAGAACAACTTAGGTTGGAAAGTATCTCTCAGTGTCACCTGGTCCAACACCCACTCACAGCGGAGCCAACTTCAAAGTCAGATGCAACTTCAAAGTTATATCAGGTTGCTCAGGGTCATAGCCAGCTGAGTCTGGAGTATTTCCAAGGATGGAGACTCCACAACAGTCAGTGATCTGAAGCACTCATTGCTCTCTTGAAGTTCTGTGATACTTAAATACATCCCACTGTGCAGCTATTTAGCACTGAGCTAGTGGGAGTTCATGTACTGGGCAATGCAGTGCTTGGTCCTTTGGAGATGTTGCTCTCACACATACATTCCTCCATATTCTTCATGAGAGAAAAAAACTAATTTTGGTGCTGGAGTGACTAGTAAGGGCAATATGAGTGGCTGGTACCTTGATTTCATCTTCATTTCTCTTGGTTTTGGGGAATATTTCCTGCCAGTTTATCTGAGTATTTATTGTATTTTGATATTCTTTTTAGCCAGAAACAAACAAACAACCAACCCCCCCC
>VWYK01099496.1:0-10361 GCA_013399775.1 Semnornis frantzii
GTAAGGCTTGATTTTCTAGGGATGAGAATGTACAAATCAAGAGAAATTCCAGAAGACACAAAGCAAGAACTTGTAGTATGCCAAACTGAACATTTAAACAGAAACTTTTTGTAAACAGTTTTTCCCCCTCTGCATCCCAAGAAAGAAAAGCACCCAAAAAGAAAGTAACCCTTTAGGATGAAAAAAAAAGGTACAAGGAAAAGTTGCATTTCCTACTTAGATTAGCAAAACCTGCAGCTGTTTTGCTACACATCTATTGCTGCAGGTTCCTCAGGTTCCAGTTTATAGGAGACTCGTCTGCAGCAAAGGCTATTGAGAGAAATGCCACACCTGTTGACCCGGGTGGGACTACATCTTCCCATTAGTCGTTCCAGCATTCTTCTAACAGATGTGCATGCTGTTTCCCCATCTGAGAAGCAGCACATGGAGTCCAAGCAGTTGATACCTGAACCTGCCTCAGTAAGCTGGAAGAAGAAGATAAAAAACAAACAAACAAACAAAGTCAGTGCTCAGAGATTCTAGCAATGAAGATGGTATCAGAGAACACTTAGGAAAAGCAGCTTTTCTTAAAGTTAGAGTGTTGAATACTTTTCAATTTTATAGAAGAATGACAATGGTGAATAAGGTTCCCAGTTCCCTTCCTAAGTTCTATAGACTCTGAAATTTGATCTGCCCGAGGTTTGAATGCAGCCTTGGTGACTGCAGGCTATTCCTTCAACATCACCTCTGCTTCATGTTGGAAATAAACTGGTTAGCAGTTGTCTGCCTTACAGCTGTAATGAATCTCTGGAGCAGGGTCATGCAGTTTAAGCTACAATGAATCTCTGAAGCAGAGTGTCATGCAGTTCAAGCTGTGATGCCTTGATTAACCTCAGTGGAGGTACAGGTCTGTTTTGTTTTAAGGGAAATCCATCAAGAGAAAGCTTCAGACCAGGGCTGCAGAATAGAATGCAGCAACCTGATTGCAAGTAACATTTTTTTCCTCCAGAAATGTGAAAGCAACTTCCTATAATAATTCACATCATTAGATACTCTTAGCTTGGTAAGGAACAAAAACACATTCCTCATTTTATCAGTATCTTTTATCTAAAAGCAAACAAGGCTGATAGTAGAAACATTCAGTTGTGTTCATGCCAGCATGAAGAATAACCCAACATTAGCATAATAAACTTCCTATACTGTTCACCTTCTGTAGGTGAGAAAAAGACCCAAAGAAAATAAAAGCAGTAACACAGAGATGCATGGGTTCATGTTAAGTGCCATCTATCACTGTTCTATTTTTGCACCCTAGTCAGTCACAGTGGAACTAAAATCTAACTGAAATCGAGTACTGATGGAGAGAGAATATCCAAAACTGACTTCAGTTTTCCAAAAGGAAGTAAGAAAGAATGTGGAAAGCTGGGACCCCTTTTATTTTAATTTTTAACTCTCCATGAGAGCTTCCTGTCAAACAAATGCCAAACACACTGGGTAAATTTAAGCATCCATTATCTTTACCTCACTCTCGGACACCAGTGAATGAAGAAATCTGGGAGGAGGCATCTTAGTCTAGGACAGGACACAGATCACCTAAGAGCTTCCCTCACTTTTCACCATGTGACCAAAGGCCACTGGCTGTTCCAACCCCAGTTTCTTCCATGCTACCCACACTTGCCCAACACTGCAAGAAAAGCAAAGACCCTGAGTTTTCCATGGGAATGGAGTACTCAAAGCGGGTGAATTCCTTCCTAATCCCTCAAAATAGGCATCTGGACAGCTACAGCTTTGTAACAGAGCAATTCCTGTAGAAGAAGCAGCTAAAAGAAACAGGGGCATTTGTAAATCCAAGAGGAAAACACCAATGGGTGGGACAAGGAGGAAGCAGCAGGCAGGCACAATAGTTGTTTCTGTGCATCTGTTCCTATGCCTGCTCCTTCCTCAGCTCTGTCCTGCAGTCCCCATGGTGTCTCTAGATCCTCCTGTCAGATCACTTAATGTGGATTGTCAGCTCACAATTGTATGACCTTACAAGAAAGCATCCCAAACTGAAAGGCTTGGCAGCCATGAATGAGTGCAGGAAGAAGCAATGCTGCTGACTAACTCGCACTCGTTTGGTAGCTCTTCTGGACACAAAATTAACACTTAGTAGGACAATGAACTTCTGCAAACACCTAAGAGCCAGGAGCAGAAGCACTGCAACTGACAGGTCTAAAAGGGGTTTGGTAAAACTAACCCAAAACACACCTCAAGAGAGCTTGAGTCCCTGAAGGCCCTTACTGAAGGCCATCACACCTGGTCGCAGCTGTACTGTCACAGAATATATCGTAACAGCACAATTTGCAGCATTGCAGAGCTAGCCAAGATGACTTGACAGCCACCTCACACTGCACTCAGGGTATTAGACAAGCAGCAAGCTCTCCTGCAAGAGGTCAGAAAGCAAGTTGCCTGCTGCACATGCAGTGACCTTCACTGTTGTGTTCACAGCAATATCAAACTCTCAACACTCCTACACTTAGGATTTCAGAAAGACTATTTAGCCCATTCATTATCTTGAACCAGACCACATAGTATCGTTAAAGTTGTTGTAAAAGATCCTATTACAGTGGTTGTGTGCAGGATCAGATGCACCAGGCATTTTTTAAACCTAGAATCTGCTGACCTGAGGGCTAGCAGCCCTGAATATTACCCAAAGACTGGCAGAAAGAGCAAATAAGAGTAACCCAAGCTAGCTTCCCAGGAGCGACTCTTCAGCTCTGGATTTTGGAGGGCTGGTGTCTCTTCTTCACTAGAATCTCCTTTGTTCCTTTCAAGTTGCATACAAAAAGATAGAGTCATACTTGAGCCACAATTTACAGAAAGTTAGTACTACCCTGTTAAAAAAAGAACTGCAAATGTGACCTTACATAAGCCTGGAAACAGCATTCATGCTATATAAAATTTCACAGTTAACTGTAAAGTAATACTGGTAAAGCATTAAAGGACAACACAGAAATAAATTCCACTTTATGTGTATATATATTGTGCATCACTCCCTAGTGAACATGGATTTTTATACTTATATCCACCAGCAGGAAGGAAGATACCTGTATTATGCTAAAGAGTCCCTGTTCTCACTTTTCTCTCTGTGGCAGCAATTATGATCATAGTTTTACATCAATGTAAAACCTGGCATGGTAAGGGAGTAGAGCATAAAGGTCCCTAAAGACCCAAAACAAACCCTCAGGAAACAAAAAAAAGGAGAGATAAATGTTTTGAAAATCAAAAACTGTATGGAGAAATATCTGACACTATTCATATGTTCCATGAAAGACATGGAACTGTTGGAGTGGGTCCACAGGAGGCCACAAAGATGCTCAGAGGGCTGCAGCAGCTCTGCTATGAGGACAGGCTACAAGAGTTGGGGCTCTGCAGCCTGGAGAAGAGAAGGCTTCCAGGAGACCTTAGAGTACCCTTCCAGTAGCTGAAGGCGGCCTACAGGAAGGCTGGGGAGGGACTGTTTACAAGGGCTTGCAATGACAGGACAAGGGGCAATGGGTTTGAACTGGCAGAGAGGAGATTGAAAGTGGATGTTAGGAGGAAGTTGTTTGCAGTGAGGGTGGTGAGACACTGGCACAGGTTGCCCAGGGAGGTTGTGGCTGCTCCCTCCCTGGAGGTGTTCAAGGCCAGGTTGGAGGAGGCCTTGAGTGACCTGTACTAGTGGGAGGTGTCCCTGCCTATGGCAGGGGGTTGGAACTGGATGATCCTTGAGGTCCCTTCCAACCTTACTATTCTATGATATTTGGTCTGCAAATAAAATGTTTCCATAGGATCACAATAAATGTAATACTTTATATGATAATGACCCATTTCATGTAACAAATCAAAAACACAACTGAAGTGCAGAATGATTCAGTTTGATAAGGAAAAAAAAAAATCAAACCCACTGTGATGCAAAAATTCTGGTAAATAGTAAAAATATGGGTGTTTTGGAGATGGCTCCATGACTTCCTAAATACAAGACAGATTATATATATAAATATGATATATAGAAAACACACATTAGGGTAGAGTGGGAGTACTACCTAGTGAACGTAAGAACTGTCGGGTAGGCTAGATGGGTCTAGCAGTTGCCTATTGTCCTCCCCTCTGTGCCTGCTTTCAGCAAAGTCACATGCTGAGCTGACTGAACCCTTATCTTCTTCCATCTAGAAGGACAGAAAAGCAACAAATCTTATAAAGCACCGTGCTTGCATCGCTTTAAAACAGTTACCACTTTTATATGAACTTTCATTTTACAGGTTTGTTCCTGAGAGAACAAGGCACATTCCCATGGCAGAGAGGCAATTTTGAAAAGTTAATTGGTGGATGGAGGACAGTTTGTCAGTGCACAGGTATTAAAAGTGTTTGGGCTTTTTGCACAGCTTAGACTACCAAAAGGGAAAATCCAATGAATTGAAATCTATTCCAAGTTTACAGACTTTGGAGGTTTATTTGTTTTCTCCCTTTCTAACAGAAAGGACCATTTCAGTCTGTTTGCCTTATTACAGAGTATTCTATATGCCATGAGACAAATGTATCAACTAAACAGTTAATCACACTGCAATATACAGTTGAGACTTTGCTGGACAGGAGATATATCTAAGCCTGTACATGAAGTTAAGAGCACTGCAGCACATTTTCGTGAGCCCAGGACCTAGCTGCCAACATGTCTGATACCACACAGATGTTTCAGAAAAATATATATGAGATGGTTATTACCATTCCACAATTAAGTTACATTTACTCCCTACTGTAAGGCAAACTTTCTTTAAGCCTTAAGATGCTGTATACCAAAACTGCAAACAACTGAATTTAAATTTTTAAAAGAAAACAGAAAAATGCTGAGATGGAACAAACTTCGCCGGCACTTTGCTTTCAGTGCTTTTCTAGTTTTTCTGCTCTTCATCTCTTTAAATCAAAGAAACTTACAAATGCCAAATTACTTTGCTATTTCCAAGTCATCAGATATAATTATCTTCAGGTAAGTAAATCTGTGCACTTCTGTGACTGAAGATAAATGGAGAACAGTATTTATTGCCTCTTTCAGTGACAGATTCTATGGATTAGCTAACAGATCAGCACCGCTCTGCTAACACAACATAAAAGCTGTAAAGGAAGAGATTACCCTCAGACAAAGTTTAGCATACAAAGATGTTCTGGTACACTTCACTAGTGGAAATGCATGCTTGCATCTGAATAGTCTTCTTGGAAATGATAGGTTGCTTATACTGTCAAAGACACAGCAGCCTGTCTGTTCTTGACTTGCACACAGCTGGAATGGGTCAGGTATGACAGTTGTCAGGAGGGGACTCCTATGAAACCGTAATGACAGCAAAATACACAGACAAGTAATGAAGGCCATAAAACCAGGGCCTGGAGTCTGGAGTTCTGCACACAGCTAAAGGAGGCAGATCTGTAGAGAGGTGAAGAGAAAACAAGGCAGCAACACACTAATGGGCCTGTAAGTGGGGAAAGAGCAAGGTCTTGCCTATACTAAGGCAAGTGCTACAGAGTCCCAGATAAAATGTTATGCACTGGCAGCCTTCACTGTAAAATAAAAACCTTTTCTGCGTTTTACATTTCCCTAGCATTGTGCAGAGCTGTAACACACTGCCCAAAGGGAAAAACATAGTTAATGCCATCAGTATGCAGAGTGAAAACATCTGTTCATGCAACACTTCTCACATACAGCGTAACATTTCTAACAGTTCCTATGAAGCACAGAGACCTATAAACACACAATGTAGTTTACAAAGGAAAAGCTGAAATGAGATACAATGGAGCCCAGTTAGCACCCTAAGAGAGAGATTTCACGTGTTCCAAGAATAGGACAGACAGTTAGAGAGGAAAGAAGTAGTAATTGGTCTCCAGTTAGGCATGAAGCCTGGCCTGTGCTGTTTGATTTCCTCATCTGTTGCCTCTGTCACTTGGGATGAAAAGTTCAGAGGCATAAGTTTAACAGGCACACACAAGACACTGTTTCTGACTTATGGCAATGGTGTGGACACTTAAAAAGAGCCCAGCCCAACCCTCAAAGCTCTGAACTGTACAGCATAAATGTACTTAATATAAACTTGAACATTTTTTTTTGCACGCTGCGAAGGCTATAAGCATAAAAGTTCATTACAACATCAAGCTTGTCTTTTAATTTGCATTCATAAAGGTGTTCTCCTTTCATGTATCACCAGAAGAGTTAGCACATGTGCAGAACAAGGCACAACAGCTTAAGATGGTGCTACACTCACCTTGAGGGTTTTTAATAGATATTTAAGAAAAACCTGCCCAAGTCTTTTCATGAGTATATGTGCATTCTGCAGTAGCAGAGGATGCAATTGCTGGGTGGACAGGCACAAATCAGGTGTGGCAGAATTGGCTGCCAACAGCCACCTTGACTAAGCAGCTGTTTTGTTTCATGCTCCTACAGTTTTCCTTGCTTTCTCTGCTCTACTGCTTTTGGAAAATAGCTGTCCTGGACACCACATAAACCAACCCACAGTCTTCACTCCAAATCGGTTTCTATTTAGTATACCGAAATGAGTAGTTTCCATCTATCATCTGATTTTCTTTTTTTTACTTTTTTAGGTCAGGATCCAGAGGATAGCCTCTGAACTTTATCAGAAGACTACAAAGAAAGAAGTAGAGAAATTAAAATCTTTGTTTCCTCTTTACATCTTCAATGTACAGCATAAGGCACTCAGTGCTTGTACTTCAGGTACCTTACTATTAGATAGCCAAAGAGTAAAAATTCTGACATACCAGAGAACTGGATTTGCATAATCATTTGTTAGTCATATTAAAAACAGATTTCCCATTTTCAGCTTCTTCCCTAAGCACAATATGAAGAAAATCCCCATAAGTTAGCAGGCATTTTCCTGCTTTTAATAACTCCAGTGCTGCATTGCTAGACAGCTTCATTTTTCTTTCACCATCCAGTCACATAACCCTTAAAACCTTTGGAAAGAAATCTTTTTGTTATGAACCTTTTGGTGTAGATAACGATCCATTGGAGTAAATCGCTACAATAATTCAGTGAGAAAACAAAAGTTTACTGAAAATACATTTATCAAAATCTTTTAAAAGGCAACTTATTTACATGACACTGATAAACCAAGAATTTTAAAAGCTAACCTGCAAGAGCTTCTGCATTGGAATCTCCCCAATACGTTGCTACCTTTAGTAAAATTCAAGAGGCATACTGCAGCTTGCTTGTTTTAAAGCTAGTAAGTGTTGAATTTAAACCAGAACAAAACAAGAATGTCCCACCACTACCTCCTGAGGTGTTTGGAAATCTAAGCTAGTGTGTTTCACAGTGGGACAACTATCAGCTAACAGTCATTCCAGTTTCACTTTGCTAGGCACTCTCACTGGCAATGCAAAGCTTTTCTCCCCCTCCATTGGAAGGACTTGGATCATCTGTTTCAGTTGACCACTAAACTTTCTCTGCTAGTCCTTTATCATGTCAGCTTCCCATCATCCACTTTCTCCTGGTTAAACAACAATTAAGTCCCAAAACCACAGGTTGGTTTGTACTCCTTGTGCCTATTTACATGTGTTTGAACAGCGGTCACCCTAAAAATATATGTAACTAAAAGCAACCAGTTCTTTGCATTTATTCCTGCTGTAGAATACAGAAGTAGATTAAGAGTGAGATAAAATATAAAACAGGTTGAGACATTATTGATGCATATGAAGGTTTTAGTCATACAGAAGAGAATCAGCATTTGACAGCATTTCATGCACTGAACTTGGTGCATTTGAAGAGTTTCAGAATCATAATGGTTCTCCTGCACAGACACATGTAAGCTGTGATCTTTTTTTTGAGCAATTGTCTAGGACTTTGTAGCCAAATGCCTGTAGGAATATGTATCTATACACATTGAAAACAAACAACACTCACTTTATAGATGCACAAAACAAACACCGAAAGCTTTAGCTGCACATATGTATTTATGCACCCAAACTTAAAACATTTTCTGCTCTTTCAACACAAGTAAAGCAAATCAAAACGGGCAAACAAATTGCAAGAGATTGCTGCCTGAAATACATGGACCTTCCTGTCACGGCCTTATGAAGCTGAAATTATCCAGCATGCAAAAAAGCACTGTTATTTGGATCATAAAGAAATTAAAAGCATCATAACCATGCTAGAAATTGTGATTATTTAAAAAATGGATGCAAGAAGAGCTAGGTCTGTATTCTGAAATTTGAGCATCATGCTAGGGATGTTTTTGTCCTGAAAAAAACCACGTCCAACACATGCTACTTAGGAGAAGCATTTGGCTCAAAAACACAAGAGCAAAGCCAAGAAATAACCAAACTGAATGGATCTGCACTGCAGGTATTGCCCTCTCGACCCACTAATATTCATGCCTCTCCCCGTCTCTCTCAGCACTGGTTAGTTCACCTTCAGCATGCAAAGAGTTGATGAGGAACTGTCCCTCCTACTCTACCTAATTTTGCTCAGCTGATTCCTTGCCCTGGACAATGGCTGCAGTGCGATGAACTCGTCACTTAAAGCAACTCTGTTGGAGTACATCTACAATTGGACAGAGAAGGGATGGAACATACATGTCAGTAAGTAGCAGCAGTAATTTTCTGAGAGAAAGACACAGGACAAGACATTGTTATTTAAGTGGAATACACATCATATACAGAACATAAGCCTGGTACCTTCAGGACAGCTCCTGGGATCAGCACAGCCTGTTTGGCAGGACCATTTTAAGTGAACCTTAGCTTTCACACAGAGAAAAAACGACTATATACTTCTACATCTGGACTTTACCAGGCACCTTTACTCAGTATTACCTTTCACCCCTCAACAGTGCTGTGATTTTTATTTACCCAAAGGTTTATATTTTGACTCAGATTTAGCTTATTATCCACTTCCTCCTATATGCTTCTGTAACAGATCTACAGTCAGAAATTGCCTAGAAGCTACTTTAGGGCAACAGACCTAAGTCAAACATAATTAAGATAGATTTACTAGAAATTGTAAACAAATCTAATGAGGTATAATCACAAAATAAGCATTCTGTCACTTCTCATAGAAGACCTTATAGTAGAAGACCTTATAGAGACCTTATAGTAGCCTTCCAGTATCTGAAGGGAGCCTACAGGAAGGGTGGAGAGGGACTATTGACAAGGTCTTGTAATGACAGGACAAGGGGCAGTGGGTTTAAACTGGCAGAGAGGAGATTGAAAGAGGATGTTAGGAGGAAGTTGTTTGCAGTGAGGGTGGTGAGACACTGGCACAGGTTGCCCAGGGAGGTTGTGGCTGCTCCCTCCCTGGAGGTGTTCAAGGCCAGGTTGGCTGAGGCCTTGAGTGACCTGTCCTAGTGGGAGGTGTCCCTGCCTATGGCAGGGGGTTGGAACTGGATGATCCCTGAGGTCCCTTCCAACCTTACCATTCTATGATTCTAGGCAACAAATGCTCTAAATTGGTCTTATGTTTGTTCATCTTCACTTAAGTCTACTGTCTCAAAAGAAGAATAGCCAATGAGATTCCCTTGGGTTGACTGCCCCATTGTAAATAAAACTGGGGAAATCTCAACACAATAAACCTCAAGAAGGGAACAAACCTGTGCTTTCTTTTCACAAACCTGTTTTTAACTATGATTTCACTATCAGACACACAAGAGAAACCACTGAATAGCTGCTGAGGCATTTCTGGTCAAATCAGGTTTTAGATATCAGATATCTTGACTTAGCAGTTTCAGGCATAAAGTTATTTTCAAAAAACACACTTTACATTTTGATAAACACAGAGCCTAATGCTGACACTGTCAAATGGCAAAACAGAATGGGAATTGGAAAAAACATAACTACTGGAAACACACAAAAGCTAAATCCCCACGGCTATGAATCAAGCTGCAGCCACAGGAAAGGTGTCAGACACTCATCAAGATTCCTTCTTAATAAGAAGTCCAATTGTGACCTTGACAAAACAACTAATGGAAGCAAATTGAACCCAGAAATTCTTTAGAACCGACTCAGTAATCAAGAGAGTGCGAGAAGTAGTGTATGGATATAGCTAGGGGGAAATGATGCAGCGGTTTTGGTTTTTAATTCATGTACTTTGGGAACACAGGGAACCTCAACCATCACATCAATGCACTGCCAAACAGGAACAGCTGATGTCAGGGAAGAAAGAAAAAGGAAGTGTTTGATAAATACTGCTTCTAGGTTTCAAAGAATCATAGAATCATAAGGTTGGAAGGGACCTCAAGGGTCATCTAGTTCCAATCCCCTGCCATGGGCAGGGACACCTCCCACTAGTACAGGTCACTCAAGGCCTCAGCCAACCTGGCCTTGAACACCTCCAGGGAGGGAGCAGCCACAACCTCCCTGGGCAACCTGTGCCAGTG
>VWYK01099499.1:1316-14262 GCA_013399775.1 Semnornis frantzii
AAGTGTGTTGAATCAATTGTGGGTTGGTTATAAAAAAAAAAAAAAAAAAAAAAAAAAAGGAGAGGATGGAAGGTGGAGGAGAAATAAAAATGAGTGGGGATGATGGAAATCTCTTTAAATGAAGGAGCTTCTGCACAGAGATCATCAAGGTATAAACACGGCATTGCCAAGCAGCAGGTCTGGCCCCAGGAGGATGGGCCAGCTGCAAGCAGCCTTGCAAATTATTCACTGGCAATTGCTTGCTTGCTGCTGCCCTGACTTATTTACACTCCAAAAGATTTCTGAAGTGTGTTTATTTAAGAAAGATGCATCCAGAGGCTCTGGGAAAGNGAGTGTCAAGCTGGAAGAAGGGCAATGAAGCTGGTGAGGGGTCTTGAATGCAAGTCCTACGAGAAGCAGCTGAGTGAACTGGGGTTGTTCATCCTGGAGAAAAGAAGGCTGCAAGCAGATCTCATTGCTCTCTACAGCTCCCCGAAAGGAGGCTGATGCCATGTGGAGCCAAGGAGCAAACAACAGGACAAGAGGAAACAGCCTGAAGTTGTGTGAGGGAAGGTTTAGATTGGCTATTAGGGCAATTCCTTCACTGAAAGGGTCATCAGGCATTGGAACAGACCGCCCAGGGTGATGGTGGGTGAGGAGCTCAGGGACATGGTCTAGCAGTCATGTAGAGGGAGAGGTTAGGTTGTGGTTGAACTGGATGATCTTAGGCTCTTTTCCAACCCAGAGATTCTGTCACTCTATGGAGATGGAGGGATGTTGAAGGAGTGGAGAAAGTTGGGGGAATGACAGCTCCTGTGCCTAGACCCCAGCTGCCATGGTGCAGATGGGAAGAGCTTCTCAGTTGCTGCGGGATGTGTGCTCCCTGATCTTAAGACCTTCTATATTGCAACTGCCCTGCAGTGAGTGCCCTGCTTCCTCTGAACACTTTCCTGTCATCCACACGTGAAACCACTCAAATCCCCATCCTCACCCTGACAAGAAGCACAGCTCTGGGTCCTGCAAAGACTCTGAGAAGGCACAAGGTCCACAGAGAGACGTTGCACAGGCCCTGCACCTTCTTCCTGTGCTTGAAAACCAGCAGCTGACAGAGCTCTGAGTTGCTAAGCTGGTTTCAGCCACTTAACAGATGACGCAACTCTAAATGTCTGCATCTCTGTCCCTTGCTCTTTACTGATTCATCCCTTCCCCAAGCAAACATTTCAAATGAATTTGGCTTTTGTACAGCTGCAAACTGCAGAAGCAGCTGAACTGGCTGCCCAAGTGCTGTGTTTCCAGATGTCAGCCTTATCTCTGCAAGGGCATGAGCAGGCAGAAGTTTATCTGCCCAGAGTGAGTTGGCTCCATACTGCATTTAGCAACGCAGGACTCTGTCAAAGTGGCTTCTTGGTGCACCTGGCCATCTGGGAGATGCCCACCCAGGACATTGCTGGTGCAAGGCATCCAAGCCTGATGCTTGGAGCAGTCCCAAGGGATGGAAATGCTGTATCAGTTTGCTGCTCATCTAACTCCAGACAAGAAGTTGTTCTTTTCCTGTTGCTTTGCTCCTCTGCATGATGCTGTCCAGCACCTTGCAACTCCAAAGGTTAAGACCCCATTGTGTTTTCACTTAAATTATACATGCAGCTCAACTTCAGTGAAGAGCTCATTCGCAGTGCTGCCACCAGACCTTTGACACCACCTGCCCCTGGCTGCTCTGGCAGCACAAATCCATTTTTACAGCGAATGAAAGATGTCTTCCACTGCTCAGAGTTGTGGTTTTGGGCAAGGGGTTTTCACATTCAGATACTCCCCTGGAAAGATCGCACCTGGGGTATTGTGTCCAGTTCAAGGCTCTCCAGTCCAAGAGGGACAGGGAACTACTGCAGAGTCCAATGGAGGCTATGAGGCTGACTAAAGGACTGGAGCTGATGAGGAAAGGCTGAACCCTGGCGTTGTTTAGCCTGGAGAAGAGCAGGCTGAGAGGGAATCTAATTAATATCTATAAATATCTGAGGGGTGGGTGTCAAGAGGAAGAGGACAGGCTCTTTTCAGTGGAGTCATGGGATAGGACAAGAGGCAATGAATACAAACTGGAAACCAGGAAGTTCCACCCTCAACATGAGGAGAAACTACTGTGAGGATGCCAGCATCAGGTCTGGAGCAGGCTGCCCAGAGAGGTTGTGGAGTCTCCTTCTCTGGAGACTGTCAAGCCCCATCTGGATGTGTTCCTATGTGATCTGCCCTGGGTGATGCTGCTTTGGCAGGGAGCTTGATGATCTCTGGAGGTCCCTTCCAACCCTTCCCATTTTGTGATCCTATGATTCTTTGCACCACATCAAAGCTGTTAAAATCATCATTTAATTTTGGCCTCATAGCTGACCACTCCAACAGGAATTCTCACTTAATTGAACTTCAATATTTCCCTTGGAAACCCCAGAAAAATCAGTAGCTGGTCTGATCATGAAATGTTCAGATCATGTACCAAAGCAGTACCGCCAAGCATGGGCTAAGCAGCAGTCTGTGTCTGGAAGCCCAAACATCAGCCATGGAAAGCTCTGCAGGATGCAGACAAAGGTTTGAATCTGCTGCTGGAGAGCTAAGAATAGACCTTATTATTTATATCATCAGAGGAAGAGGCTGAATTCACAGAGATCTTCAGAAAGCAAAGATGCTCAGATGGTCGTGCATAGGAATTGTGCTCCTGGACCTGAAGTGGAAAGCTGCTGACGTCTCAGCAGATACAGGCAGCTCCCAGGGGGCACTGCCGGCTGGGTGGCTCCTGCAGGGGAGGAATCCCAGGCTCTCCCCTCCTGCAAGACAGGAGGGAACCTTCTTGCTCAGGGAATCTTAGAATCATAGGATCAGGGGATTGTGAGCTCTGGGAGAGTGGTTGGACTTGATGAGCTCAAAGGTCTCTTCCAGCCTCAGCAATTCTGTCAGTCTGTGTATCTTTCCCAGCGGTGTGCTGGGCGGCATCACTGCTGCAGGGCTAGAGGATGAAGGTGAGGAGTGAGGATTGCTGCCTGTCCCCACAACACAACCTCACAGTTGGCTATAGTATCAGAGAGTCACCTGGGTTGAAGGGACCCCCAAAAGGCACCCCTCTGCAGTCAACAGGGACATCCTCACCTAGATCAGGCTGCCCACAGCCCTGTTGAGCATTACCTTGAATATTTCCAGGGATGGGGCCACAGCTACCTCCCTGAGCAACCTGTTGCAGTGTTCCAGCACCCTCATGGCTCAGAACTTCTTCCTCACATCCAGTCTAAACCTACTCTGCTCTCATTTCAAACCACTGCCTCGACCTATCACTGCAGGCACCCATAAACAGTCCCTCCACAGCCTTCTTTAGGCCCCCTTCAGGTACTGTAAGATCTCCCTGGCGCCTTCTCTTCTCCAGGCTGAACACCTCCAGTTTCCTCAGCCTGTCCTTGTAGCAGAGGATCTCCAGCCCTCTGATTATTTCCAAGTAAAGAGTGGGGAGTAGCCTGCCCATTGCAGTGATGTCTTGTGCCCCATGGGATGCACCTCCAGCATGCTGAGGTCCCCATGTGCTGTGTTTGTCTTGTGTCTTTGATGAAGAGCTTCATTTCAGGGCTTCGTCTGTCTTTTCCCACTGAGGTATTCTCCAGGCCCTGTCCTTCTCAGAAGCTGATTTCTGACTAGATCAGCAGATGAAATGAAAGAGCTAGTGGGAAAAATTCAAAACATCCTTTTAATGAAAAATAAAATAAAATAGAGGCCTCATAGCCATAACAGATGCTGAGCTTCTCTGAAGTTCCCATACTTGAAGATCTGTGCCCCTCTCTCCTGGGACCATCACAGCAACATTCAGTTTTTCCTCTACTTCAGATGCTTTCAAGCTCAGGAATGTTTCCAGAAGTACAATAAATGCCTGCTTCCAGTCCTTGTTTAATGCTTTTCTTTTTCCTCCAAAGTATGATGCTTCACTGAGAGAATCCCAGTGTGGTGGGGGTTGGAAGAGATCTCTGGAGATCATCCAGTCCAACCCCCCTGCTAAAGCAGGGTCAGTGGCCAGGTGGGGTTGGCAGTTCTCCACAGAACACTCCACAACCTCTCTGGACAGCCTGCTGCAGGTCTCCAGGGCCCTCACAGCAGTTTTCTCCTTCCAGTCTGTGCACACTGCCCTTTGTCTCATCACTGAGCACACTTTCTGCCTTCCCCTCTTGTTCCTCATCTCTCCAACTGAAAGTGAACGTCTCCAACCCTGAAAAGTGCCTAGATGGAGGGTACTGCTTCCCCTCTCTCAGTCCTCACCTCAAGGGGCTTTGGTAAAATCACTTCTGTCACAATAAAACACAAGAGGAGAATCAGAGACCATGAACCTGCTCCTTCTGGCTCTGTGTGACACTTCACTCCAGAGGAGTGTGTGAGATGGAGGCTGGAGACTGTTCCATCAAGCCAAGGCCAGAGGAGTGTGTGAGATGGAGGCTGGAGACTGTTTCATCAAGCCAAGGCCAGAGGAGAGTGTGAGATGGAGGCTGCAGTGTGCCCATGCGCAGGACTGGGAGGCAGATGCTCGGGAGGCACCATGCCTGCAGCCCTCTCTGAGAGGCCCAGGTGCCAGCTGAAGGATCTGCTTTCCTGGGAGAACTGAGCCGTGCCAAGCACAAATTGCAGCCAGGACTCTCCCCTGCAGAGAAGAGGAGCAGGGGCTGGTTTCACACTGCCTCCATGGGTGCCACCAGCCTCTTCCAGGGACTTGCAAAGAAAGCAATCACTCGGCAGCTTAGGTGTGGAGGGAGAGGATGTGCAGGCGAATTTAAGCTGTTTCTTTTTTATTCCTTTTTTGACACTAGATGTCTGTTTGGCTTTGCCAATCTGTGTCCCTCAGAGCCAGCTGGATGCTGGGGCTTCTCCTCTGTGCCACGACAAGAAGCCACACTGCTTCTTGCAAAAAAACCAAGCGTGCCAACAGATTTTTGGCAGGTGGCTCTCTCCACGTGGCTTGTAGAGAGTATTAAGGTCTCTTGCTTAAGCAGTATCAAATGGTTTACATCAGAGTTGTGACAAAAGGCCCTCTTCTCATTTTTTTGCTGTCCATTTGCATGGAGTCCTAGAACTTCTGAGGTTGGAAGAGATCACCCAGTCCAGCTGCTCACAGTGTCACCACTGCTGCTAAGCCACCACCACTGAACCACTTCCCTCAGCATCACCTCACTTCATCTTTTAAATTCCTCCAGGGATGGTGACTCCAGCACCTCCCTGGACAGGCTGTTCCAGTGCTTGACGACTCTTGCTGGGAATACATTTTTCCTGCTATCCAACCTGAACCTCCCCTGGCACACCTTGAGGCTACTTCCTCTTGTCCTGTCACTTGTTGCACGTGAGAAGAGAACAACCCCCACCTGGCTCCTCCGAGGGAGCTGTAGGGAGTGATGAGGTCTCCTTTCAGCCTCCTCTCATGCAGACTAGATGACCCCAGGTCCCTCAGCCGTTCCTCACAAGACCTGTGCTCTAGACCCTTCACCAGCTTGGCTGCTCTTTGGGCAATTGCTCCAGCACCTCAGTGTCCTTGGAGTGAGGGGCTGAAACTGAACCCTTGATGTAAGCTGTGGCCTCACCAGTGCCCAGCAACAGGGGCACCATCACTTCCCTACTCCTGGTTGCCACACTATTGCTGATCCAGGCCAGGATGCCCTTGGCCTTCTTGGCCACCTGAGCACACTGCTGGCTCATCTTCATCTGGCCAATTTTCCTCTTACTTCAGCCAAGCATGGCTATTGCTAGGGAGCAAAAATTTGGATACTCAGACTCCATAATTCAGCTTTTCACTGTCAAAACTTGCAGCAGAACCACTGTCCCTTGAAAAACGGTGGCATTTGGAGCAAGCTCCATTTTGGGGCAGAAAACGAATTCCAAGGAAAAGCAATGAAGCACCTGTGCTAATGGCAGCAACAGTTCCTCACATCCAGTCTAAACCTACTCTGCTCTCATTTCGAACTACTGCCTCGACCTATCACTGCAGGCATCCATAAACAGTCCCTCCACAGCCTTCTTTAGGCCCCCTTCAGGTACCGTCAGATCTCCCTGGTGCCTTCTCTTCTCCAGGCTGAACATCCCCAGTTTCCTCTCTCCTAGGGGAAAGGGGAGTTGGGTTTCAATTCATTCACTTGGGTGTGCAAGGAGGGAAAAAAAAAAAAAAAAAAAAAAAAAAAGCTCTGATTTGTTTGATTAAAATGTCCCAAAATATCAGCTCCCTGTCCACCACCCAGAGTCTGCTCGTGTCAGACAGCAAGATGAAGGAAAGCTTATCCTTGAGCAGAGACAGCACACCAAGAGACTGGCTACCTCCAGCTGCCTTGGTGGCCATTTCCACCCTCTTTGCAACCCTTTCAAGGTGAAAGGGTTGGAGCTGTGGACACATCCATCTGCAGACTTACAACCTATACATTTCCAGCTGATTGCTTATTAATAGCTCCTGCTGCTAAATAAATGTCCAGAAATCCTGTGCTAGTTGATCCCTCAGGCAGTGTTTGCTCATAGCCTTCATTTCACCACCACCAAGAACCAAACACTTCGCCCAGGTGAGACCTCACCTGGAGTGCTGCATCCAACTCTGGAGCCCTCAATGCAGGATGGACATGAAGCTGATGGAGTGGGTTCAGAGGAGGCTGCAGAGATGATCAGGGGGCTGGAGATCCTCTGCTACGAGGACGGGCTGAGGAAACTGGAGGTGTTCAGCCTGGAGAAGAGAAGGCGCCAGGGAGACCTGACGGTACCTGAAGGGGGCCTAAAGAAGGCTGTGGAGGGACTGTTTATGGATGCCTGCAGTGATAGGTCGAGGCAGTAGTTCGAAATGAGAGCAGAGTAGGTTTAGACTGGATGTGAGGAAGAAGTTCTGAGCCATGAGGGTGCTGGAACACTGCAACAGGTTGCTCAGAAAGGTAGCTGTGGCCCCATCCCTGGAGATATTCAAGGTGATGCTCAACAGGGCTGTGGGCAGCCTGATCTAGGTGAGGATGTCCCTGTTGACTGCAGAGGGATGCCTTTTGGGGATCACTTCAACCCAGGTGACTCTCTGATACTATAGCCAACTGTGAGGTTGTGTTGTGGGGACAGGCAGCAATCCTCCCTCCTCACCTTCATCCTCTACCCTGCCCAGCCCAGCTGCACAGCACACCGCTGGGAAAGATACACAGACTGACAGAATTGCTGAGGCTGGAAGAGAACTTCGAGCTCATCAAGTTCAACCACTCTCCCAGAGCTCACAGTCCCACCGCTTCTCCATGCTTTCTCAACCTTCTGCATCAATAGGACAAGACCTGATGGTTTTAAACTTTAAAAAAAAAAAAAGAAGAGATTTAGACTAGGTACAAGGAAGAACTTTTTTACTGGGAGGGTGGTAAGACTCTGGCCCAAGTTGCCCAGAGAGATGGGAGATGCCTCATCCTTGGTACCATTTCAGGTCGGATTGTTTGGGGTTGTGAGCACCCTGCTCCAGTTGCAGATGTCCCTGCTGACTGCAGGGAGGTTGGACTGGGTGACCTTGAAAAGTTTCCTTCAACCTATAGCACTCTGTGATTCTATGATCTCAGGTATGAGACAGGCAAAGCAAAAGGGCTTTTTAGTGGTTTGGCAGTTCACAAGCTCTGTAGATATTTGGCAGTTCACAGCATACTCCACACACGAAAGCCAAAGGTGTAAGAGAGCTCTTGGACTGCTCAGGTCCCCTGGCCACAGTTGGTAGCAGGTGTTGTGAAAGAGAGGAGGTGGTTGTGCAGCTCTGAGACAGAAGTGAGGTGACAGCGAGGTTGGAAGCTCTCTTCCTGAAAGTGCTGATGCAAAGCTCGCCTGAGAGGAAGCTTGGGAAGGGAGGTGACAGCTATGGAGAAGTAGGTGGTTTGGAAGAGATGGGAAAGAAGTGGTGGAGGGAAAGGCTGCTCCCAAGAGCACATCATCACCATCCAGAGCACTCAGCGAAACATCACACCCCAGGCAGTGCCAGGGCTGTGGCTGTGCCCAGAGCCAGCTGCCCCCCATGCAGCTCACTCAGCAGCCAATCTTCTGAAGGAAATGTCAGTGGAACAGACTGCTGGGATGGCCTCAGCTGCCTGCCCTCCTCACACAGGCCTGGGGAGCCCAGCAAGGTGAGCTCTCCTGTCTGCCAGGGTACATCTCCACAGGGCACACACCCCCAGGAGCAAAGGCTGCCTCAACCACATGCAAATACACAGCAGGCATCCACCCATGGCTACAAACCCAGGCTGTGGCAGCCTGCAGCTCTACTGGAAGGAACAGCAATGGGAAAGGGAGGTGAACAAGGGTCACCCAAATCCCACAGGCATTTCCCACATTGGAGGCAGGGAATGACAGCCAGAGAGACCTTGACAGGCTGGAGAGGTGGGCCCATGCCAACCTCTCATGAAGTTCCAAAAGGTTAAGTGTAAGGTCCTGCACCCCAGCTGGGGCAGTCCTCAGCATAGGTGAAAATGTGTGGTAAGTGGCTTCAGAACAGCCCCGCAGAGGAGGACTTGGGGGAGCTAACTAATGAGACACTTGATGTGGGCCAGCAATTCATGCTGGCAGCCCAAAAATTAAGGAAGTTGAACATCTTCCCTATGAGGAGAGACTGAGAGAGCTGAGGCTTTGTAGCTTGGAGAGGGGGAGACTAAGGGCTGACCTCATTAATGTTTATGAATATGTGCAGGAGGATGGAGCCAGCCTCTTCTTGCTGATGCTCAGTGACAGGACAAGGGGCAATGGGTGGGAGTTGAGGCATAGGAGGTTCCATGTGAACCTGAGGAAGAATTTTTTTCACTGTGAGGGTGACAGAGCACTGGAACATGCTGCCCAGGGAGGCTGCGAAGTCTCCCTCCCTGGAGATACTCAAGAACCATTCCAGTGTGATCTGCTCTAGGTGATGCTGCTCTGGCAGGGGGCCTGGACCAGATGATCTTTTGAGGTCCCTTCCAGCCCCTGACATTCTATGATTCTATGAAAAAGCCAACCATATCCTGCGCTCCATCAAAAGACATGCGACCAGATGGTCAAGGGAGGTGATTCTCCTCCTCTAGTCTGCTCTTGAGAGCCTGCCTGCAGTGCTATGTCCAGTTCTAGTGCCCCCAACACAAGAAGGATGTGGGACTGTTGGAGAGGGTCTAGAGGGTCACAAAGATATCAGAGGGATGGAGAACCTCCTCTATGGGGACAGGCTGAGGGACTTGGGGGTGCTCAGCCTGGAGAAGAGAAGGCTCCAGGGAGACCTAACAGCAGCTTTATAGTACCTGGAGGGGGCTACACGAGAGCTGTGGAGGAACTTTGGACAAGGGCTGGGAGTGACAGGATGAAGGACAATGGCTCTGAGCTGGGAGAGGGGAGATTGAGAGTGGAGATGAGGAAGAAATTCTTTAGAGTGAGGATGGAGAGACACTGGCACAGGTTGCACAGGAAAGTTGTGGACACCTCATCTCTGGAAGCCAGGCTGGCTGAGGCTTTGGGCAATCTGGTCTAGTGGGAGGTGTCCCTGCCCACGGCAGGGGGGATGCAATTAGATGATCCTTAAGGACCCTTCCAACCCAAACTGTTCTATGACTCTATACTGATTCCTCTGCCAGCACAAGCAAGCTGGATGGAGAGGTGTGAGATTTAGGCACCACGTCCATGGGTGAGAGCACAGCAGAGCTGGGCAGGCTGGGGAGCAGCCCCTCTGCTCCTGACCACTGACAGCTACAGCCAGTCCCAGCCTAAAGATGCTGTGTGGAATATTTCGGGCCCAGGCTCGTGGCGGAACTCTTCCGCGGGTGATTACACAGCCAGTGCTGCTCATCTGCTGCTCATCTGCTGCTGCTGGTTAGCAGAGCCACACAAACTGGGGGACAGAGTGCACCAGAAGGGCTTTAGCCCTGGGGGACTGAGGAGTGCAGGACGCTGGAGAGCTGAGCAGATGCCAGAGGAAGTTCAGGGAACATCTTTCTCTCCCTGTCTCAGATAACTTAAGGGCTCCACGTACTCAAGGGAGTGAATTGTGTTCAGATGTGGCAATTAGGGCTTCTGTTAGAAAATCCATACTCTGCATGAAGGGCCTTCCAACAGGCAATAATGGGAGATTAGCAGAGCACTGAGGGGCCCTGAGGCTTCTGCCAGCAGCTCTGTTCTCTTTAAGATGGAGCTGTTGATAAGCAAAGACATTCCATTTGGAGGGACACAGTTGATGTCTTCAATCTTCCTTCATTATCACCCTTCTCATCTAACCATTTTAGACTCTATCTGCACCCAACAGATTCCCCAAACCACTCAACCTCTCCAAAACTGGAGGGGAAAAAAAACCCAAATGCCCATTTGGAAGGGATTCCCCAAGCTGCCTGTCACCAGTTCATTTTGCCTGCTCTTCTCCAGCCAACTCTTTGTCCAGAGACAGTTTTGTGTCCTCTGCCAAGTGGGACCTAGGGCATGGCTTTGAAACTAAGAAACTAGGTCTTAGACAATTTTCTTCAGGATAGAAATAAACTTTATCACCTTCACAGGAAAGGCTTTTCTGGGCTCTGGCTCAACTGCTTGGGTGTTGCAGCAGTTATAGGAGGTAGTTCTGGTTTTAGGGTTCCTGGGAGCAGTCAGGAGCTCAGACAGGGAGGAGAGGGAAATCCAAGAAGTGTGAAATGTGCCAAACTGTGCCTTCAGCTGGAAGCTGGATCCTCGGGGGACTCCTCCAGTTCTGACTTCTGAACACCTTTTATTTCTCTTTGCAGCCCTTTTTTTTTGCTCTCAGTTGTGCTTGCCTCTTGTATGTGCAATTTCCCTGCTCACCTGCTGTCTTGCCACCCTGTTCAGCAACCCACTGGCCAGATCCAGCCAAAAACCCCTTCCATCAGATGGTGCTGGGAGTGGCAGTGCTAAATGCTGCAGGCAGTGTGCAAGAAGCAGAATCACACAGAACCCCAGCACCGTGGGGGTTGGAAGGGACCTCTGGAGATCATCCAGCTCAAGCCCCTGCTGAAGCAGGGGCACCCACAATGACCAGGTGGATTTTGAAAACCTTCAGAGAAGACTCCACAGCCTGCCCCAGGGCTGTTACCCTCACAGCAAAGAAGTTCCTTAAGTGACTTCAAAAAACTGCCATGCCTTAACTTCAGATGCTGCAGTCTGAAAATTCCCTTTCAAGCTTAAACCACTAAAAGCTTTCCCCTTGCTATTGTTCAAACCTTAAGTGCTTCCCAGCTCTCTGGGTCTAGATACGAGGCCTGCAGGAACCCGCATCAGAGGTTAGCAAGATGAGAAATGAGTCTGCTCCTCTTTCCAGGGATCTGGAATGTTGTGAGAGAACAGATCCTCTGTACAGAAAAGACATGGACCTGTTCGAGCAGGTGCAGAGGAGGCTGTAAAAATGATCATAGAATCATAGAATGTCAGGGGCTGGAAGGGGCCTTGAAAGATCATCTGGCCCAGGCCCCCTGCCAGAGCAGCATCACCTAGAGCAGATCACACAGGAACACATCCAGGCAGGTTTCGAATATCTCCAGAGAGGGGAGACATTCAACCCAACCTCCCTGGGCAGCCTGTTCCAGTGCTCTGTCACCCTCACAATGAAAAAAAAATTTTTCCTCAGGTTCGCATGGGATGTCCTATGCCTCACCTTCCACCCACTGCCCCTTGTCCTGTCACTGGGCATCACCGAGAAGAGGCTGGCTCCATCCTCCTGGCACTCACCCTGCACATATTTATAAACATTAATCAGGTCACCCCTCAGTCTNCTTCTGGTGGCCTTTCAGTACTTAAAGGGAACCTGTAAGAAAGATGGGGACAATCTTTTTGGCAGGCCCTGCTGTGACAGGACGAGGGGTGATGGGTTTAAACTAAAAGGGCTATGAGGATGATCAGAGAGCTGGAGCACCTCTTCTATGAGGAGAGACTGAGGGAGTTGGGGCTGTTCAGCCTGGAGAGGAGAAGGCTGTGAGGTGACCTCATTGTGGCCTTTCAGTATCTTAAGGGGGCTACAAGAAAGGTGGGGAGGGACTTTTTAGGATGTCAGGTAGTGATAGGACTGAGGGGAGTGGAACAAAGCTAGAAATGGGTAGATTCAGACTGGATGTTACTAAGAAGTTCTTCACCATGAGGCTGGTGAGATCCTGTAACGGGCTGCCCAGGGAGGTGGTGGAAGCCTCATCCCTGGAGGTGTTTAAGGCCAGGCTGGATGAGGCTCTGGACAGCCATATCCAGTGTGAGGTGTCCCTGCCCATGGCAGGGGGGTTGGAACTGGATGATCCTTGAGATCCCTTCCAACCCTGACTGATTCTATGATTCTAAAAGAGGGAAGATTCAGACTAGATGTAAGGGAGAAATGTTGTACACAGAGGGTGGTGAAACACTGGCCCAGACTGTCCATCGAGACAGTGGATGTCCCATTGCCAAAAACATTCCAGGGTAGGTTGTTAGGAGCTTTAAGCAACCTGATCTAGTTGATGATGTCCCTGCTCCATGCAGGGAGGTTGGACTAGATGATCTTTGAAGGTCCCTTCCAACCCAAACCATTCTATGATTCTAATTTCCAGCTGGCAAAAGCTAAAACCTTGAAACTTTCCCAATCTGCTGGGTTGCTTTTTCCAAACCCTGTGGATCAATGGGGCAAGGCTTGAGGACTTGTTGGGACTGAATCGTTGGGAGGCCTAATCTGGTCTGAAACACAGTTGTGACTTGGGGATGCCTATGTACAAAATTTCACTTTGAGGTACAAAGCTTCACTTCAAGGTGAGGTTCAGACCCAGCAGATCACAGTGCTGGGAGAAATTACTTGAAGAGTTGTAGAGGAGCAGTGGGAAGCAGAACCTTGGCTAAAACAGCAGCTGGCATCTTCAAAGGCAGGAGAACCTCAGGATGTGGCAGCAGAATGGGCAAATCTTGCAACAGCTTCAGTTGCCCAAAGACTTTCCCACCCTGTGTCAGGCAGATGAGACTGAAAATTTTAGCAATGACCCACATCTGGACACATCTAGAGCCCTGGGTCCAGTTC
>VWYK01099521.1:1264-12079 GCA_013399775.1 Semnornis frantzii
TGAGGAAAATTAACTCCATCTGAACCCAAACCAGCACAATGATGAGGGGAAACCCAATTTTTAACTTAACTAGGCAATTGTTTTGAGATATATTGAAAAAGCAATTGTTTTGAGATACATCGAATAAGCAGTGTCATTACTATTGTATGGAAAAAAATACTGTCTAAAATGCTGAGAAAAACCTCTACTTAATGAAGCCAGCAAAAAAAAATAATTATATTGCTATGTGGTCTGGGAACCTGTGATTTGTTTCATGGCAAGGAAAAAAACTGCAAATTGTAAGAAAAAGAAAATACCCTCTTGCAGAAAAAAAACATACCTTGCAGAACACTGAATGTCTGGCTTCTTGTACAAGAGAAAGTTTATTTAGGGGGAAGGAAAAAAAAAAAAAAAAGAAAAGTTTTTTCTATTAGTAAAGCCTCTCAGAAGTTTCTGGGAAGGGGTTTGGTTTTTATTCTGTATACCAATTTCAATTTTTAAGAAAAAATATTTATAGTGTAGCACTTGATTTCTAGACAATAGCACAGCACCTGCTAGATGTGTAACAAAGAATGATCAACTGTTGTGTGCCTGTTCCAGTGTGAAATATTGGTAAGATGAAGTATATCAAACACATTTATCTGCTGCAAATCAGTTTGTCTCAGAAAAGACTCGGTTAAATTTTATGGAGCCTAATTCTGTTAGCGATACACCTTCTGAAATTTATCTGATATACTGAATTTTTTTCCTGCCGATAGGTCACATGAATCATCTTTTCCTTTCTTTTCCAGAATGGACAATAAAAATAAAGCCACCCCATGTCATTTGTGTATAACTGGCATGATTTACTGCATGCCTGAATATAAAATCATAAAACTTACAGGACATGGTTAATACATAACCATCAAAATAACAGAGTGCAATTCTAAATTTATGAGGCTGAACTTAACACTGAATATCAAATAAGAACCACATTGATTTCTGTAGCGCATGGCTTAAAAACACATTAGGTGGCATAACTGCAAGACAGTGCATTGATTTAAGTGTAAAATGCATAGCACTCAATACTTCACCACCTAACGTTTCCCAGTAATGAACAAAGCTGTTGTATATTGATGAAAGGAAAATTATTTGTTTTGTTAGATTATGGTACTCAAGCAGATGCCTTGCTTTTAGACTAGGTGGGCATAATTTGAATCGTGCTTAGTAACAAGTGATGTTGGACACCTTAAAGAGAGAGTACAGGGAGATCTCTGCATAACGTGTGTTAAGAAATATGTATTTGGTCTGGCCTTATTATAAGTCTGAATTCAGGCAGCCTCGTTTCAGGGAGAGTGCTTTGGCAGGTACAGAAGATTCATTGCGTTTTGGAGGCCTCTAATCGCTTTTAAAATGTTAAACATTTGCTTTCTTGAATCATGGCCAGAGAGTAAGTCTATAAATCTCTATCACCCTTGCTCACGGAGTTTTGCCAAAATTAACTCTGTTTACATCAGGAAACACACTTTTGCCTTGTTTTAGGCCCCAATACACAAAATGCCTCAGCAAGTGAAGAGATTCATTGACTTTAGTCTAAGCTCCCCAAAAGATTAATTGGATTGACATTGGCAATTCATCTAGATTTAATCTTAAGTAGAAAATTCTATGTGGGGGTTTAAATCGAGTCTGTTAAGCATGATTTCCTCACAGTGCACCATATCCAGAGTAGCATCCTTGACCTTTTCAATACTCCAACAGTGCAAACAGGACTTGAAGCAGCTCAGTCCATGGCTTCAGGTGACTGCAGTCCCTGGCCACTTCCAGGACTGGGGAACAGCCACTCCTGCAGGTAATGCTGTTCTCCATGTGGTCCTGAGTGAGAGGTCTATTCCTCACTTTGTGGGGGTAGCAAAGCAAAACCAGGCAAGTGGTGAAAGACACAGCTACTGTGAACGCACGCGTCTCTGTGTTAGAAACGCCTGCATGCACAGATGCCTGTATCTCCAAATTGCCCTATGGAACATGAAGTGTGCCTGTCCCTCTGTTAGCTCTCTGACATCTTGCAGGATGTGCCCCTTGGATTGTGTGGATTTTGCAGCTGGAATAAGCAAGTATCAGATCAGAGCTGGTATTGCGTACTCAATTTCACAGGGTGCTACTTGGATTGTCAGTTTCAGCAGCAGGAATTGGATGCATTTCAGTTTTGCCTACATTTTGGGTTACTTTTTATCATGCAAAGTTTAAGTATTAGTCTTCATGACAAGCAAAATGGGCTGAAATGTTAGAGAATAATGTTTTTAATCATCATTGACATTTTCAGAGAAGATTAAAATTTAAAATTAATTGTCCATTTTTGAATGGTTCACTTTGCACTTAATCACACACCTTTAGCTTCCACTACAGATGTGTATTTCTTACCTGCAGTGTTTTTTTACCCTGAAACTCACTTGCAGTAATTATGATCACTTAAGTAGTTGGTTATAGTGTTTTTTCTACAAATTAATACAATGTAACTACATTAACTTATGCTTAGTATGAAATAAGATAATCTTGTTGAAAAAGACCTTTTCTAAACATCTACAAATATTTTTTCTTTCCCTTTTAAAGGAAAATGTCCAATTTACTAGAAGAATATAACTCACTGGGGCTATATTTAATGACAAATACAGAATATGCTACTTTCACTGCTGTGCATCTCTAGTAATATAATTTGAAGTGCTAGGGCCCTTTGCATCCATTTCTGAATCTATTATTAGTTGATTAAATTAACTGGCTGGATCAGTACAGTGAGAAGAGACACAGTAATGATATTACAGAATTAGTATGCTATGATGAATTGTCAAGAAAAGTAACTGTGACAGCCCTGTGGCCATATGCACTTAGCCATGCAATTTATAGTCATTTGAAAAGCCAAGGACTTTTCAGTTTTGGTTAGGAAATTTGTTCCTGCTTTTGACAGAAGTTGAGGGATATGTATGTATCGAACAAGAGGGGGTTTACAGTGCCAACATGAAAAGAAATCAAAGGCTCTCTTCAATTGCTAGCATTTGGGTGATTTGCAAAGAACAAGATACAGAAAAGGATGGCTTCTATTGTAGCTGTGCCAGTTCTTTTAAATAGATTATGATGTGATAGTGCATAGTGTATGATAGTGCAGCTCCTTTACAGTTGTAGAAAATAGTATGACTTAGGGTAAGATAAAAGTGAATGCAATCTTGTATCACAATTTCAGTACTTAGAGAGCACCACAAATGTTGGTACATCAGCCTGGCTTTTTTAGTAGGATGGTAAATACAGCTGGTTTTTATTCTTACAACTGATGTGAGGCTGTTTAAAATGCCTTATTTTTCCTTTATTGAAGTAAAAGTAAACTAAAGATTGCCAAACATCATTAAAATTGCTGGTAGTTACAGCAGGCAATCAGCATGTATGAACTGACTCCCAGACAATGTTGTAGTAATTCCCACTCTTTTCAGCTTGCAGTTCTTAGCTGCTGGACACTTGGAATTTGTATTTAAAATCTTGCTACTTTAACATTTACCATGTTGTGGGTTGGCTCTCTCTGTAATATTACTAATCATTAAAGCCAATTCTACATATATTTTCAAAGTAGAAACAGACAGAACCCGAATATAAAAGCAAGTAGACTACATAGAAAGACAACAGATTCTAGAGTTGACTCATTCTGTGAGCCTAATAAAAGGTGTATTAGTTGTACCATGGAGATATAATCTTTACTGAACGTCAGACAAAAATTCTAATTGAGCTTTATAAATTGGAATGTTGTAATTTTTGTTTATGTTGGTCATGCCAGTTAAAACAGTTGTGAAGAAAAGGAAAAGCATGAAATACATTTTTAGTAGTGCATCATACAGCAGACTTGACTTCTAAAATAGCTCAAATACTCATACATTTAAAGGTTAGTAACATACATACGTGTTTCTGTAGCATAAGATAAAGTATTTACCAAGCAAAAAAGTGAGTTCTTAAAGATGTGTATCTTTTTTGGACTGACCTGGATGAAATCCGCCTTGAAGTTGTGACCTAATGATAATAATGGTCACTGCTGGTATTTTGTTTCTGTTTTGTGTTTTGCCGTTGTCACAGATATATTAAAAAGTAGATTCTGGTAAGCCAGTGTTTCTGTAATTATTGCATCTATTTAGCTCTTCAGATGTCAATCAGTCTGTGTTTCAGTGAGATTTTGTCTTCCTTTGATGCTTTATTCCTGCAGCGTTGTGAACTCTATATCGCTACCTGCGTGCAGTCTAGGTAATGAACGCTGCAGTCACACACCAATTTCCTAATCTCCCTGATCTATGTCCTGATAACAATTAGTATTAATTTACTCTCATGCTTATTTGCAACAGTAAACTGTGAATATTTTTTTTAAAAAAGCCTAACCAAACAAACAGCGAAAAAACCCTCATGTATAAATTATAGCTGACAACATAATATTTCATTTGACTTATTTCTGCCATATTTGCAGCACCACTTCTTAAAAATATTTTTGGTATTAGAGTAGAAGAAGTTTCTTCTGAAAATAGATTATCGGAGGCCGCAGTTGTGAAACAAAGCAAACTTCCATTGACTTCAGTATTAGTGACTGTAGGACTAGATCTAATATTTCAGCTGAGAAAAAACAAAGAGATATACAAGAGAAAATAATTTTCTTCTTTATTTGCTATGCTGTATGTGGCAGGGAGCTTCTATGATTTGGCTGTTTGATCTGAAGAGATGTTACACTTGGGTGAACTGGAATGATTAAACTTTGGTTCCAACTTCTGAGTCACCTAATACATAAGAAGATAAACACTTAAGATCTTGCTCCTAAGTTTGTATACAAAAGTACTTGATGTTTTTTGTAGCGTGTGGTCAGACTTGTGTTTGGCAGCAACTTTTCTTAGCTAAAGATCACCAACTGAAACAAGCAAAAGATTATTTTTTTAGAAAAGAAAAAAAAAGAAAACGTTTTGTAGGTCACAGTTGCTAGGAATATGGACAGTGAAAAACGGGAAGCTGTGGCTCTGTAACAAGCATCTTTTCCTTATTGATGGATATTATGTGCCTTGGCCCAGGGAGCGGCTTCTCAGCTCTCCAGTGCCTGGACCACTATGCTAAATGCTCCTCAGAAATAGCAGCAAGTCAGAATGATTTGAAAAATATTGGCCAGAATATTTTGTCACCATATTCTGTATTTGGAATCTAAAGAGCACTTAAACCTGAGCAGGATAACTATGGTTGCACTGAAGAGTCCACTCTTGCTACCCGTGGAAATGAATGCCTTTGATGTCCGTTCACTGCAGAGCAGCACAGTAAGCAGCTAAATGCCTTAATGCATTCTGCCACTGAGCGATCTAAAAGCTTCCATGTGCATCATGGAGCTTGTGCAGTAAGGTTTTCACTGTCAGCAAAGGAAAATGAATGCCTTCAGCTTTAAAGTTTAAATGCCTTGCTCAGCAGGGAGCCCAGAGAGATTTGTTCAACTGAAATGAGCTTATAATAAGGCTTTCATCCTAAGATAAGTAAGGACAACATTCAGTAGTTCCGTACTCCCGCACCAGAAAATACAAATAGCTCTCTCCATGTGCTATGATGCTGTTATTGTCTTTCATGTGATGCAATTCATGCTAATAGACATTTTTCTTTGTAGGCTGTGATAAGGCCATGTTGTAACTACAGGATATTTAGAAATGCAGAAAAAAATTAGAGGTTCAGATTCCATAATAATTTATATATAATTTTACCCCCAAAGAATAAGCATTAGGGTAGTATCTACAGAAAAAATTGCAACAACGAGGTATTGTAAACCATTTAGTTGTGCTCAAACTTTAACACAGGTTCAAAATGCTTTTAGGGAGATTCATACTAGAAGAAAATTCATCCCTGGCTATTAAACATGAAACATCACTCCTGGTTTAGACAGTCCCAGGGCTGCATATTGCTTATGGATGAGAGACTGTATGGAAGCAGTCACTGTGCCTCCTGCTGTTGGAAACAGGAAACTAGCCTGGGAAACAGGAAACTAGACAGGAAACCTGTCTAACCTAGTGTGACTGTTCTTATATTCTTACTCCTACATCTGCTGATTTTTCTAGCCCCACCTCAATTATAATTATTGCTTATGCAATCAAGATGCAGTTTTTGACTTGCGGGTTTCAACTGGAACTTTTATAATAGAATTTCTAGACTGGAGTCCCTGTCCACTCTGTTACTTTGTGTGCAGTTTTTGTTGGAGGGTTTCAGAGTTCCTAATAAACTGTTAACAAGCTGTCAATTATGGCATTCATGCAAATTAGTGAAACAGTGAGGTACTGATGTGTACAAGTATGCTATGTGAGAGGATGTAAACTAAACCCTCCCAGTTTTCATCTCTCTCCTTGCTGATGCTGTTGTCTTAATGTCTATAAAGCATTCATCTTGTCTTTTCCTTTATATAGTGTTTACAGATTGAATGGAGTAGTGAAATACCAATTAGTGCAGGTCATATTTTGTGCTAAATACCAGCTTCTTAAAAATAGAACAATGACATTTAAATAGGAAAAGGACCTCAATGAGTCTCCCTTCTTGATGGTTTAAATGTGTTATTTACAATTTTCTGGTTTTCTGTAGTTCACTGGAATAATCTTGCTTTCATTTCTACCACCCTTCTTTGCATTTTGTATTCATTTGTTCGGTATATCTTATTTTTGCTTGGAAACCCATTATTTTTTTGACTGTCTTTCTTAAGTGTTCCCCAAGGGTTGCAAGGCAGGTATAAGTCTCCATACACCAGTCATCAAAACTTTCATGGCTGCATATTTATTTATTTTCAAAGTAGTTCTCAGAAATGAAGTCTCATAGCTCATACTTCTTATCTTCGTCATGGTTCCCGCAGGAGCATGCCATGAACCTAATCTCTTTCAAATTTTCCATCAAAATATCAACATAAATTTATTTGTGTCCCCCTTGGTATTCATTAACTCTTGGAATGCTCACCAAATGTCATTTTATACCCCATGTTACTAGACTTGGCTGTGTAAGCACAGATCATTTTGACCTTACTAGTTCCAGTTAAAATTCAAATGCTGCTTCTTTGTGCTTACCACTGCAATATTTTTCTCATCTGTTTTGAGGAAGTGGAACAAAGTAGCAATTGGTTGACTTTGCTGTTTGACTATTGAAAGTGAAATTACTGATGGAACACAACTATCTAACATCTGACTGGGGTGATTAGCAAGATTTCTATTCAGTAAAAATGTCTAGGAGGTTTTGAAGGGAGTCATATAGAAGAAAAGCTACTTTCTACTTAAAGCTAAAGGAATCAGGAATAGTGTGGCCAGCAGGAGCAGGGAGGTCATTCTCCCCCTGTACTCTGCATTGGTTAGGCCACACCTTGAGTACTGTGTACAGTTCTGGGCCCCTCAATTTAAGAAGGACATTGAGGTACTTGAGCATGTCCAGAGAAGGGCAACGAGGCTGGTGAGAGGCCTCAAGCACAAGCCCTATGAGGAGAGGCTGAGGGAGCTGGGATTGTTTAGCCTGGTGAAGAGGAGGCTCAGGGGAGACCTTATTGCTGTCTACAGCTGCTTGAAGGGTGGTTGTGGCCAGGAGGAGGTAGCTTTCTTCTCTCAGGCAACCAGCACCAGAACAAGAGGACACAGTCTCAAGCTGTGCTAGGGGAAGTTTAGGCTCAAGGTGAGGAGAAAGTTCTTCACTGAGAGAGTCATTCACTACTGGAATGGGCTGCCCAGGGAGGTGGTGGAGTCACCGTCCCTGGAGGTGTTCAAGGTGGGTTTGGACGTGGCACTTGGTGTCATGGTCTAGTCTTGAGGTCTGTGGTAATAGGTTGTGCCTGATGGTCTTTGAGGTCTCTTCCAACCTTGTTGATACTGTGATACTAAAATGATGATCAAAAGCCTTTTAACTCGGGAGTTTCTCTTAAACATGTATGCAATTTTAACTGAGATGGGGAAAAGGTAGGCAATCTGTGATTCAGTTGTGAGCAGGATTAGTCCATTCCTGATTGTTCGCATCTTTTTTTATCTTTGAAAAGCCAAAATTGGTGTCCTGTGCTTCTATCTGTGTTAGCAAACCACGGAACTTTTTAGGTTGGAAGGAATGGCTGGAGATCATCTAGAGGTCACTAGGTCTCTTAAAGTGCTTTATTCATCCTGTCTTGTGTTCCCTAGCTTTGTAAAGACTGCCCACTCTTGGCAGTGGGGTGGTTGTGGGGGAAGGTTAGACACTTCAGTAAGTAGAATGGTCTGATATCCTTGACTTATTAAGCCTGTCAACAGTTGTAGGACAGCTGGATCCAAAGGAAGTGATCTTTCACCATGTAGCATTTGGCTCTTGAATTTCAAATATTTAGACCCATTTTTACAAGTGCATAGGCATCTATTTAACCAGAGTTAAATATTAACTGAATATTCTGCAGAAATTGAGTGGATTATGTGCCTACTGACTTGATTCTGCTGCATTAATATCAAGGACTGTTTTTCTTCTGTGAGCTGAATGGAATCAGGATCAAGTGCTGAGTAAAGTTAAACAGGCATTCATATTCATTCAGGAGCAGTACAAAGTATGTATTCAACTTGGTGCCATAATTTTCTTGTGATATCTGGTAAGCTTATTACTTAGCAAGAGCTATTAGATGAAGTTAGTCTCACAATTACAAGGAGACCAAATCACGCTTTTGCTTCACAGAGCATGTGTGACTGTAGGAAGCTGATTAGGATATTCGTAGGATATTAGTGGGAGGCTGAAGACTTGTCATTCCTTTTTCTGAAAAGATGGATTTATTCAAAAAGCTATCTAATTGGATAGATAATTGATTATCTGAGAAATTATATTTTCAACAAAAAGCTTTCACTAGTCTGATAAAAAGCTTGTCATTTCCAGATTTTTTGGGAACATAAGATATAAGGACAGATGTCTTCCAGTTATAATTTCCCAGCTGGAATTCTACAAGAAACATGAGAGTTGTAATAGAGCATCATATTGTCAGGTTGTGCTCAAATTTACTTTTTTTTTTTTTTTTTAATAGTCAACAACAACTGGCTGCAGCATCTGGCATTGCTGTACACTTTTAGAAATGGTAATTCTACCAACTTTGGGAATATTGAGTCACATTTAAAAACAAGATATTGTTTTATTTTTAAGAACCTCTTTAATCCAAGCATTGCCATTAAGACAATGCTCTTGGATTTCTTTTTCCATAAAGCAAAAAACAGACAGATCTGCTTCAAAGGTAAATAAGTTTATTTTAATATCATGTAGGTTAACCACATCAAATTATAGGAATAGCATTACAGACTAAAACCAATACAGCTTCTCAAAGTCTTCTCTTCTGTCTTGCAAGCTTACTTCGGTTTTATTGGTGCAAAGGTGAAATGATACCTTTTGGGCACATTCTGTTTCTCTTTTGAGTAATTCAGTCTCCCAGTCTTGCTTATGATGAGTGCTGCATATTCTTATATGCTGAATTACTGTGCTATCTGGTTGTCAGATATGTATATAGTTGAAGAGACACACTAAAAGGCTTTCCCTCGCTATAAATCAAAAGTAGCTGCATTCATGTGAAGGAAATTATGAATGGGATTTACTGCAAGTAATAGCAATCATTAAGAGTATTCTTAAGAAATAAATGTTATAGGGTCTGCCTCTAATTTTGCGCAGAAGTCCACTTACTGATTAACCCATATTAAAAAAAAAAAAAAGTTAACTTGACTACATTGGGGAGTTTGCATGTTTTACACCTCATGGACATGGACTAAATCAACTGTGCTAAGCATACTTATTATTATTCAATTTATTTCTCAGTCTCTTTGAGGAAACCATGCAAATGTTTGGTCTTCTATGTTTTGATTTCTTAGTGGAAAATTGTATCCACATAAGTAAGCGTGCACTGAACAGAAATAAATCATTATTTCTCAGATGACCAATATCAGCAGGAATCTCATATACTTCACTGCTGGAGTTGATTTCTAAATTCATTGAATAATTATTGGTGCTGCTTTTCATATGTGACAAACGTTCTTCTCTCTCTGATTCTTTTAAGTCTTACAATGATGTTCACACAGAGCCAAACCCAACATGCAAGGGTTATAATATTTAGGATGTGGGAAAAGGAACAATTTATTGGCAACTTTGTACTATGCAGTTTAAGAAAAAAAGAAATTTCTCCAGTTTATTTTAATAACTTTTAAATATTTGGAGTTTATCTTGTTGAAATTGCAGATATTTTATTGCAGTGTTAATATTCATGTAATATCATGAGCTATTTCTGTCATGAAGAATAATGTTGTCAATTTAAAATTATCATAACAAAAATGCAGAGGAACCGGATAAAGTGCTTATGCTGAATACAAAATTTAGTGAGGCTCCCAAGGTTTTAGCAGTAATTATGCAGACAATACTGATCAGTGGTTGCACAAAATGTTGTCTTTTGCTGTGGGTAACACCAGCTGTATCTGGATTTTGGAGAACAGCAATTGCTTTTTATAATTTCTGGATCAGGAAAGCAATCTGGATTCCTGGAGATCTGCTCTAGCCACACAAGTTGTGCTGTGTGTCAATAAGATTAGTTACACAAAGCAAGCAGATCAAGAAGTGAGGGTGAATGAAGTTGGTGCTGAGAAGGGTCTGGGGAGTATGAATTCACTGTACTTGAAGTTAATGCCACCTGATCAGCACCATTGATGCAACATCAGGCAAAATGGAGGGGAAAAGATTGTGTCTCAATATAAGACTAAAAGACAAGTTCTTTATATTTTTTTAACAGTTCTGTTGTATGTGTTAGCTAAGTCTAAAATACCTTTGCTTGTCAGAGCTGTACAACAAATTATTGTTTCGTTCATCAAAGGGTTAACTGAA
>VWYK01099542.1:0-11930 GCA_013399775.1 Semnornis frantzii
TCCCCTACGAAGAGAGAATGAGAAACCTAGGGCTATTTATTCTGCAGAAAACTGAGAGGAGATATCAATGTATACAAATAACTGAGGGGTGAGCATCAAGTGGATGGGGCCAATCTCTTCTCAGTGGTCAGCAGTAATAAGACAAGAAGCAATGACTACAAACTGGAACATAGAAGCTTTCACCTCAACATGGGGGGAAACTTTTACAGTGAGAGTGATGAAGCACTGGAACAGGCTGCCCAGAGAGGTTGTGGAGTCTCCTTCTCTGGAGACTTTCAAAACCCACCTGGATGCGTTCCTTTGTGGACTATGCTAGGTGATCCTGCCTTGGCAGAGAGGTTGGACTTGATGATCTCTGGAGGTCCCTTCCAACCTCTAAAGCCTGATGATTCTGTGATTCCGTGGTTTCCAGATATGATGAAATATGCTACTGTCATTGGCTCCTATTTTGGCACTACTGAAGCTTAGCTCTGTCCAGTCATCAGTTTGTGTCTTCCATCTCATCTGTGTGGTATGTGGTGGTGTTGGTAAGAGTATCTGTCCATAAGCCTCCAAACATTCTCCTTTTGAAACTTCTAGCTTGTCCTCATACCTGTCCTTCAGGATGATTCTTTTCTTGCTTTTATTTTTTTGGTACTTTAGGTAACATTAGGTTATGGTTTCAAGCTTTAGACAAAAATGAAACACCCCAGCACAGTAGTCCTGTTTCTTAGTAGTTTTTGGAATATTACAATAAATTGTTTTCTTAATACAACCTTGCATACATGTACATATACTTATTGCAGCGTATCAATGAGCTCTATATATGAATCTTCATGAATTGCATTTATCTTCACTGGGATTATTTTGGTAGTGTTTTCAATTTTCTCAGCTCTGTTGAGTCACTCTGACATTCTTCATTTTCCCTGACAGATTTGCATAACTATACTCAATTATTCCAAATAATTCTGCATTCTTTGTATCTCTTCCACCTATTTATTCACCTGCTCTTACAAGTCAGCAGTAAACATTCGCCATTGTGATTTCTCTGAGAGCCAGGGCTTCTGCATTTTAATCTACTTATCTTGCTTTCTCCTAACCTGTCATGGATCTTTTTATGTGACCTGGTGTCTGCAGCATCTTCCCTGCTAACTTCCAAGTAACACGGTCATTAAACTATGTAGACTACTGAATGTGCAGTGTGCTTTGCAGTGTACAACCCCAGAGACCATGACGTTCAGATCTGGTAGCAGCGAATCTCCAAGGCCCATATGTTTCTCAATTTAAGAGCAGATAAAGTGGGAACAAGATGGTGCAAGAAGGAGAGACATTACACAGCCTTCTGCAAAAGCAAATAAACAAACACATTCAATGACCCCTCCACCATGCCATGCCTCCAGTTCCTAAGTGACATGGAAAAAAAGATTTAGTGGCTCTCTTAAGCCAAACAGCTTTCAAGACTGCCAGGAACTTGTTAAAATCAGGGAACTGTGGCAGTGAGAAGTGACAGAGGTGAACACAGCAAGGGGTAAGAGCCTGGAGAAATGAATTCACAGGTGGGTGACGTATGAACTATTAATAGGCCTCTGAGAGAGGGACATGTGATCCTTGAAATTAATTCTTGTAGGAAAAAAAGGAGAGAGTTGGTATAAATATACATATAACATTTGATTTTAAAGCATGCTTTTTCAGATGTCAGACTTTGCTTCAGGAGTTTCTTTAGAATTTTTTTGTCATTATCAGGTTCATTTTAAAATTCTGGGGGTTTGGATTTTTTTTCTTACAAAATATTTGCACTTTCAATTGAGGAGGGAATTTAAATTGCTGACAATTATCTTAATTAAAGTGAAAACCNATCCAGGAAATATAACTCTCAAGAGAACCTCTGTAGCCCAGCAAGACAAAGTCTTGCACAGGCTACAGCTCATATGTTAAAGTGCTGCAAATCTTTGAAGCACATTCAAAGTAACCACAGAGTAAATTAGGCTTATCAAACATAAAGGAGAGCTCTTTGTTAGAAAGCAATGGTGAGTCTATCCTGGGAAGGCTGAAAGGGGACTTATACTTGTGATATGAATAGTTCTGAAAAATGCCAGATCTCCAAGTTTTGTAGACTAAAATATCAGTATTTTAATTTTTCCATTCATATTCTCCCATTAAGGGGAAGTAATGTTAAAAAAAAAAGACTAAGCAGTTGAATGGACAAAGAAATTTTCAAAAGGATTTTAGCTGAGATGATCAATAGGAAATGAAACCAGCAAATGGTTTGAGGTTAAAAAGAGTCAAAGCAGGCTCAGAAGGCACAAAAAGATGCTTGTCACATATGCAATTATTGAACCGCCAAAGCTGTGGGTTTCTTCATTGCAGGGGGACAGCCAGCCGTTGCAGAAGTGATTAAAAAACTCCAGAAAACTAGGTGTCCAAGAGCAGTCTATAAACAAAAGCTGCTTCACGGGCTTTGTGAGGAAGCGGTGTCCTCATATTGCTGGCGTTGTGACAGCTGTACTGGGATAATAAAATAGACTGAATTTAAAAAGTCTACCCACAGAGTATGGGCAGCAGAGACTGACCAGCCACAAGGAGGCAGCTAATTGTTTTCTTTTTCTCAGCATGTTAATTATTTCCTCCACTATTTGGGCTACAGAATAAGACTTCTGTTGAATTGAAATTCAGCTTTCCAATACTTCCATTTGAGGGATTTTCTACCCAGCTAGTAGAGCATGCATCTTTTTGTAGCATTTTCTCAATTTTTTTCATTCTTTGACTTACAGGAGAAGTACTTCAGTGGATAAACAAATTGTGAATTGCTGGCTTGCTTTCTCGTCTAAGTGCACTTAAGAATGCTGTTCCAGCCAGGCTCATCAAGAACTTGGATAGCAAGATGTAAGTAGATTTTTTGCAGCTAACCTTTGGCAGAAAATGAAATGAACGTCAGGGGCCAACACTCAAAATGTGAACTGGAATGTACTTGAGAATGCAGCGATTACTCACCACCCTCATTAGTTTATCTACCAAGAGGTAAATTCTTACCGAAATGTAATAGTGTGGACTTGAGTTTGGCTCATGTGGTATTGCAGATGGATCTGACACATGCAGATACTGCTACTGTAGTTTTACAATGCAAAATAAAATCTCTTTGGAGACAGAGGTTTAGACATAAATGTTTTGACTAATTAAGTCTAATTGTGTCAGCCCGAGGTGGCTGATTAGTATAATATACACAACTGTAAGCAGAAGACTGCACAGAATCTCCAAGGGTTCAGGGTAATTAAGTATAAAGTATGAATGAGAGGACTTCCAGGCAGGAGAGGAAATGTAAGTTACTATAATAAAAATCTAAGGCAAGGTGATTCAAATTCATTACCTTTGTAAGAGCTGGAGGCATGCTGGGTCTACATGGTCCCTGTGTGTCCTGGTTATGAGATACAAAGAAATCTTTTTGGTCTGAAACTGGAGTACCATACATTGTCAAACATACAGGGAAGTAGTACCTGGCAGATGATGAGAGTGAAAAGGACCCTAGCTTCTCCTGGTTATAATCTATGTTAATCACCTTGAATCTGGGAAATAGTGGAAACTAGGAAATGGTGTTATATAACTGTATTAAATTTGCTGAGACTGATGAGATTTCTCTTTCTGCTCCTCACAGTGCAGTTCGTGCCTCAACGGAGTATCAAAGGGACTAAAGTGGCTGTGGTACAGAGTAAGGCCAATATTTGGCATAGTTGCTCATTTATATTATGGCTTTGAATAAACTTAAGAATATGCTTACTAAAGGTATATGTGTCACATTTCAGAAGTATTCCTGTAGCTGACAAAATAATCTATATTTGAAAAAGGGGAGACAATTCCTCCAGAGCAGAAAAGGAATGAAAAAAAATGCAACCCATGATCACCTCCAACTCCCTTGAATGACTCCCGGTGTCATTCAAGATGATTAATACGAGCATTGTAGTTCATTGCACAGAGGTTTGACACCCAGGCAAGCTGCCTTGCTTTGTTGTTGACTATGCTATTTTGTTTTGTTTATTTTAACTTTACACTGAGGCTAATAGACAGATGGCCAAATGGCAATGCTAATGAGCCATTGCTGTGAAAAGTCAGTGAGAATTAATTACAGGGGTTTTCTTTGGTTTGAATGTACAAATGCAGACTATGCTGCTTGGTATGTCTGGTGCAAGTGTCACGTATCTGCATAAATTATTATATTTTGAAGTGGTTTTCTCTAAATACAAGCCTACAGGTGAATTCTGTACAGTCTTTTTGTTTTCTGCAGTGATATAGAACAAAAAAGCTCTGAGAACTATCTAAAAAAAATCCTGATGTACAAACACCCCTGTTTTGATCTCTGTGGGAATCTATATAAATTGTTCAGATTTTTCTAAGGGCTCTTGTGTCTAACCATTATGTCATCTTTTGTCCTCCACTATATACTCTACATCCCTTCTATTTTAGTTTGTCTTGTGAGCTTTTAGAAAAAGAAGTACTAATGGAAGGCGCTTTGGGGGACTATAATCTCTGTCTGTATCTATTCCAATAACCTTCATATTTGCTGCAGTATGCTCAAAATTTATATCACCTGTAATATATTTCTAAATGTTGGATTGTAAGAATTTGCACATGCAGGGCACAATGCAGTCAGCCTGGACCACCTCCAGAGAACTGGTGTTTTGCAGCATGAGAAATTCTCCATTCCACAGATAAGATGGAGTAAAGTTGCACAGGTTTGGCTCATTCCAGGAAAAAGGTGAGTGGAAACCAAACAATTCTGCTATATTTCCTGAAATGGAATGAAAGACTGTCAAGAGTATTAATGAAAAATGATAAAACAACAACAAAAAAACACCCACCCACACCCCAAAAAAGCCCCCAACAACAACAACCAAACAACCCCAGGGGGATACTTGTTGTCAATGCATGTGAAATACCACCTGAATTCAGCAACTGCTGACCTTTCTCAATATAAATAAACAAAAAGAAGTCCTGAGTGTTGATTTGGATCTTGCAAAATGTGACGGGCATGAGAAAACAAGAAACAATTAATTAAACTTTGATCCTTTTAGTTTTCAATTTATTCTGTTTTTATAACAAAATCTGAGGAGGAAAAATATTGAAAGGATGAGGTGCTTCTGATGGCCACCTAAATTTTTAAGGAAAGACCAACATCACTTATTTCTCTGTAGCTGACGAGAATCTTCAACAACTGGAACTTGGATAAGTTCACCTACACTTCCACTCCAATATTGTGCTTGTAGTATTTTACATCTTACCCTGGGCTTGCAATATACTGAGCAGAGCATCATGGGCTTCAAATTCATGTCAGGGTCCTGCTTTAGAGAATTACGTCTCACTTAAATAACTACATGCCCAATTCCTTTATTTATTAGTTCATTTAACTGAAGTGTAGAAGTAATGTATATTCTACATACAATCTTTTACTGCTGAGAATCTGATGGTTGTGCTTACTCACAAATAAAATACTTGTCACTCAGCGGCATTGTACTCACTACATAGCATAACAGAAAACATTCATGTAAAAATTTCCAGTTGTCTTTATACAAGGTATTTTCAGTCAGGTTGGCTTCTGTTAGAAGAAATAATTCATGCAATGGTTGGCTGCTTCTTAATAAAACATTAAACAAAATTTCTCATGGATGCTGGGGCTTGAGTATTTTGGTAGAAGGGAAGGAATACGACAATGTGCCAGAAATGTGCTCCTGTGGCCAGGAAGGTCAATGCCATTACAGAGTGTATTAGAAGGACTGTGGTTAGTAGGTCGAGGAAGCTTCTCCTCCCCCTTTACTCTTCTTCCTCCTGTGGAGGCCTTCCACTATCTGAAGGGCGCCTGTGGGAAGGCTGGGGAGGGACTATTGACAAGGGCTTGCAATGACAGGACTAGGGGTAATGGGTTTAAACTGGCAGAGGGGAGATTCAGACTGGATGTTAGCAGGAAGTTCTTTCCAGTGAGGGTGGTAAGGCACTGGCACAGGTTGCCCAGGGAGGTTGTGGCTGCTCCCTCCTTGGAGGTGTTCAAGGACAGATTGGACGAGGCCTTGAGTGCCTTGTACTAGTGGGAGGTGTCCCTGCCTATGGCAGGGGGGTGCAACTTGATGATCTTTGAGATCCCTTCCAACCTTACCATTCTATGATTCTATGAAATTGTGTTACCATTAACCAGGAATTTAAAATTGGAGAATGACTGAGGTTAGGAATTCCCTCTGGAGAAATGGCAGAGGTGTGTTAGTATCCTAAGCACAGGGATAAGGCTGTAAAATCTACTGTACTTACTGCATTCATCAAGAAAGAATAATGCAGAGTGATAAAATCAATCAATCAATCAAACAAACCCAAAAACATACCAACAAAAAAACCCAACACCACAAGCACCAGCTTCTAAATGCTATTGTCAACACCAAGAAGGGAGCTTCTCTCAGATAATTATCCCTAAGGCATTCACCTGACTTTAAAGATTTTCTTAATGTTGTCAAGGAAAAAAAAATAGGTAAAATGAATGAAAAGTCCACCCAACAAAAAAGACATAAAAACTGTGATAGGAGAGACATCCTTGGAAATTTTCCAAAATGCAACATCATTAGGAATACTATAACAAATATTAATAGTAGTATTCTACATTCAAAATAGCCTTTAGAGAAAATGAAGGAGATGATTTCTTGTGGCAATTACAAGTCGCATCACTGTGGTATCTCAGCATGCACCAGTGGCTTATTTAATAATAAGCAAAGCAGAAGAATCTACATACTTTCTGAAAGAAAGGTGTTTGCATATATGGGTAGGGAACAGCATTACTTCAAGATCTCTGCCTCTAGTCATCACTCTCCAAACCTCTCTCCCTGCATCAGTTCAAACAGCTGAGTTGATGCAGCAAATTAATTCCTCCCTTCCTCCCTCTTCCTTTCCTTCTTCATCTCACTCTCCATCATAACCAATGAAATATGAATTTGTGTTCTCCCCCTCCTTTGCAAGTAATTCATTTGGCTCTTTTTTCCCTTCCCTGATCTGTATCTTCTTTCTCTGTATAAGTATATAAGCAGCAAACTTGTGCCGTTTTGCCTGCTAACTGCAATTAGTTGGGAAGCTAAACCATTGTTTCCTCCTTTCCTGTCCTTCCCTCCCCCTTTCTTCGATGTGATCCATTAGGTGTATTGCTGCACGTTCCATTTAATCTTAAATTGTGCGTCAGTCTCCAAAGCCACTCTCATTTCTTATGTGTTTTTTAACACAAGCAAGATTGAGTTCAACATACAATGCCTGGTCTCTACAACACAGCATAAGGTGTGCTAAGATGTGGAAAACATTAATGATGGTAAGATTATCTCCTGCTGCTTTACCAGTATCTGTCAGGGAACAACCAACATTGCCCAAGACGGTGGTCATGACAACCAATATACTTGCTTTTGCTCAATTTCTAAGGCTTTGGAACTAAATGTTGTTGATCTGATATAAAATGCCAAGACTGATGTGGCTATTTGTTCTGGTTGTCAATAAATCTTTTCTTCAAATACATCACTGCTACTGACTCATGCTATTACTGTAGTTCATCCTATATTACACTTCTTTAAAGGGTCTAATGGAGTTGTAAAAAGCAGCACCAGCACATAAGAGATCAACAAAGGCTTCAGAAAGACTTGCAAGTGCCACGCATATAGGATGTGTCTTGTACTAGAGAGTAAATTAAAGCTTTGTTTTTTCAAAAGTTCTGAAAATAAGAGATATATAGAAGTGCCATGTCTCAATGGTAAGTCACAAGGCAGAATATCCTCACCAAAACTTGTTCACTGGATGTTTACCCAGAACAGTGCCCAAACTACTGCTTTTTAGATATGGTTTTAAACTGCTGAATTAAACAATTACTTCCAATATTTAGTACATACAGATTCAGATCTAGGTTTTCCAGGTAGGAAAGTGAGGTATCGGTGGTATTTCCTTTGATATATTTCAGAATTTTGATCTTTGGATCCACTTCTATTTGAGGCATAACACTTTTTTATTTTTTTTCCAACTTATTTTAGTTTTTTGCTCAGAGAGCAGTCATAAAGAGCGGATAATCACTGTGTCAGAAGGAATGTTGACCCGACCTAAGAAAATTCTTCTTATTCTCCTCCTTATGAGAAGATAATCCAACATGAATTTCACAAGCTTTTCTCCATGATTTCAGATGGGGAATTATCTCTTTTATAAGGAAAACTTCTTTCCTGACAATATGTAAGTTCACAAAGAGTAGATGGACTAAAATAAATTACCAAGTATTTTTTAATGCCATGTAAAAGTGCCTTAATTTTATGATCATCCTTTTCTTTTATCAAGAACTTTCAGAGGATTTGGGAGATGAAAATGTCAACATGCACTGTTAAAGGTGAGATCAGAATACAGTGAATGAAATGTATTTTCTTTATATCCTAATACATATTCTAGAATGAAAAAGATAGCTAATTAGTAATTATTTCTTACAGAAGCATGACAGAGAACAAACTTGGCTTGTTGGCCTTATATTTCTCTTTCCAATAACTTCTTCTACAAAAACACTGCATTAAAGATCATTCCCAGAAAATTAAAGCTCTTTAATGAGAAGTTCCTTAAAAACAATTCTATGAAGATTTATTTAATATAATCCTGAGATAAGGTTGCTATTTTTCTCTCATGAAAACATTTGGACTGCATGTAGAATCCTTGCAGACTTGTGTCACCTCCCTCAGTTCCCATTTTTAAGTAGCCCAGTGACACATGTTCACTTTTCTACTTATTATAGTTGTAGTGACCCTTTAACACCCCAGGAATGCATCTTAATGTTTAGCATAGTTTTCTAGGTATATCTAATATGTCTTAGCATGTAGAGATGAGTTTGTGGCTTGGAATGTTTCTGAAATTATTCTGGACTACACTTCTCATGCAATTATCTGCAATTGCTGGGAACTCAATACTTAGGTGTTTCAGGTTTTTGCTTTTTGTATGACAATAACATAGACAACAGCCCAGTCTCTATGTTGTTCAAACTCCCTCCAACTGGTGCACATTTAGCTGCAGTCTGAATTTTATTAGTTCTCCCCCAAATTATTTAAGATGATTGTGCATTAACTGCATTTACACAGTCAAATATCCAGTAATATTTTTGATACACATCATTGCCACTGGAGTTATGGCAGATTAACAGCAATACTATTAATAAAGCAAATGGTTTTCCTTGAAGAAGTTTTAAATATTGTTCCGTATGAATCAGGCATGTTAGCATTAATGTACACCCTAAATCCATGTAAAAGCCATGCAGATGACTCTTACAACAACTGATTTTACAAGAAATCTAAACCTCCATCTGCTCCAGTCAGACCAAAATAATCCTTCGTTTCTGGTTACAAAGTTCCCTTTTATCTTCTAAATAGCATTTATGATTTCACCCTAAGCAGCCTAAGGGGGCACTTGTTTAAAGTATATGTAAGATATACAAATATATATGTATATACATATATATATATATACACATACATATATGTATATACATATACACACACACACACATATATATATGCATATATATATACATACACATATATGTATATACATGATAGAGGACATTCCATCGAATGAAAGAGAATCACATTTTTACCTCACTGATGTTTACCTCCTCAATAGTAGATGTCCTAGAAGTGTCTGTATAAAATAACCTGTTAAGGAATAGTCAATGATTCTTGAACTATATTTGGCTGCCACATGCTTTGTGAAAAACCTTCTGTCCACACATTCGGTAGTGACAGTTCTGTGAAGTGTTTTTTCAACACATTCATTGGAAGAACTAAAATGTTTTGAACAGATGAAGTGGATCTCCAACAGTTTCAACATAGTCACATGGCCTCTCTGCCATATTTGTCTGAGATATACTCTAGACCTAGCACAGGTGGCACCATCTCATTATATTCATATAATAGAAAAAGGTGTAACTTCCTGGCATGGTCACCACAGGTTTGGAGCTACATTCTCATCTCCATTTAGCCAACGGAAAGAAGATGACTTACAGTCTGATTTGTGCTCACTAAATCTAAGATTGGCTAGAAGATGGGTCAGCTTCAAGCATGCTTCACACCAGAACCATGCCTGGTTCAACATATTGAGCTGATAGTTGCATCAGTTTTATAGTTTGAAAGACACTTGCCTCAGGAAGAAATTAAGTCTAAATTATTCACTTCAGTCTCCGAATCCAGGACAGAGAGGACAGAAGCACTGTGATGGCATTTTTCCAGACACTCTGGTTTTGGACCTATTATCCAAGTACTCTCAATAACCCCTTTAATTACAGACTTCAAATCTAGTATCTCATGAATGATCAGGAACAAAGGTACCAAACCTTTACAAATCTGAAAATTCTTCTGGGCTCAGTGGATCCTAAGGTAACAGACAGGAGATGTTGATGCTTACATATATGAAGAAAAATTTCATATTGTAAATTGTCAAAATGTATTAGCAGATAAAGTTTGTCTCTCCTTCTTGTGCCTGCTATGACTGATTAAATGATAATGGAGCTTGACAGAGGTGTAGCATAAAGTATTTTGAAACGGCTTTAAAAAAATTTCTGTGGCAGCTTTATTCTAATTGTAAAAAATCCCTTAGAAATGATGATGATGTAAAGGTCTGGTTGGAATCTTCCCGTGAAAGCACATATTCCCAATTTGGATAATTTTTAGCTTTTATATCTTTAGAACTTTTTACATCAGTCAGTGATTCTCAGTACTGCCATGCTGCAGAACATCATTCATGACCCCAACACTTGAGCCTTCCCTCAGTAGAAGCAGTTGTCAAAAGCATGGGCTTCCAAAACTTTCAGAATAGTCAGGCACACCACAATTACTTTACCACTACTGGCAATCTGTTGCTCTAGGTTACTACCTGTTGTGTCATTTAAACTTTTATTCAACAATTACTGAAGTACACTGTGGTCCTCAGGGACTTCTTCACCTTTTTAACTTTATTAAATCAGTCTTACTTAAGTGGTTTAAAAAACATGCAGAAGTGTAGATTTCTACAGAACTGGGATCTTTAAATGTCACTTCCTCTCAGTAGGAAATGTCACTTTACATAATACAATGTAATACAACAGCCTCTTACTCAGAATCAGGACTCTAGAAATTACTACAAGGAAAATATATTCATCCAGGAGGCAATGAAGCAGATAGTTTCTCTGAAGTATAATTGGTAATATGTTCTAAATTCCACTTATTTTACAACAGTAAAAGTATATCTACCAAACTTTTAATTAGAAAGTGAGATGATACAGCCTATTCTGTACCAGCTCAGACACTTCCAGTTGCATAGTGTTAAATTTTCCTGAGATGGTAATGCTACTCTCACCATTAAGCATACCTAAAGACAGTGTCTGGAACATCCAAACCGTCATTGGGAGTTGACTTTTTCTGGCTCCAGGTGCCCACCAAGCCACTCTATCACTCAACCTTCTCAACACAACAGGGAGAGGAAGACACAATAAAAAGCTTGGTCAAGGTAAGGAAAGAGAGATCACTCATTACCATTATGAGCAAAATAGACTCAGAGTAGGGAAATTAATTTAATGTATTGCAAATTAATCAGAGTAGGATAATGAGAAATAAGAACAAACATAAAAGCACCTTCCTCCCATCCCTCCCTTCTTCCCAGGCTCAACTCTACTCCCAACTCTTCTACATTCTTCCTGAGGTAGAAGAGCACCTGAGCAGTGCATGGTAACAGGGAATGCAGTTGTACTCAGTTCATAATCCTTTGTCTCTGATGTTCCTTCCTCCTCATGTTCTTCCCCTCCTTCTGCATGTGGTCCCTAATGCGGTAGTCGTAGACAGTAATAAGGTCTCCCCTGAGCCTCCTCTTCACCAGGCTAAACAATCCCAGCTCCCTCAGCCTCTCCTCATAGGGCTTGTGCTCGAGGCATCTCACCAGCCTCATTGCCCTTCTCT
>VWYK01099551.1:689-14269 GCA_013399775.1 Semnornis frantzii
ATCTCCAGGGGTGGAACACCACCTCCCTGGGCAACCTGTTCCTGTGTTCCACTTATCTCATGGTAAAGAACTTGTTTCTAACATCCAAAATGTGTTTCCAACATCCAAAATCACTTGGAGCCTGACTTTGATGTAAGAAGGGAACTTGGTAATGAGTTACTAATATTACTTCAGCATTTCTCGAGGGGCTGCAGCAGAGGTGGGGTTTGCATTAGTGGTGTGTGGAGGGCATTGATGATCAAATGCTGCATAGTGCAGAATAATTACTCCATTTTTTTTTTTCTCTTGATCAGGGACATCATGATAACATATTTTGAACCTTCCATCTCATTTGAGGGACTGTGCAGTGAAGTTCGAGACATGTGCTCCTTTGACAACGAACAGCTCTTCACCATGAAATGGATTGATGAAGAAGGTAAACTGGTGCTTGGTTTTTAGTTTTGCCACAAATATTGGATCAATATGCTCCTCAGCTGTCTTAATTTTCCTTTCCCTTTCATCTTTTCCTTCCCCTCTGAATTCATAAGATAAGCTCATAAAGCATACTTCCTAAGTATGTTTTTAGAAATAGTAAATCTGACCCTAAAAACAGTGATTGTCTGGTGCCTTTGGGAGTGTATCTTAAAGGAAAGGTCATTGTCTTGAACAACTTTGTGTTGGGAGCTGTTGGTTTTCAAACAAATAAACCTCAGTGATTATCAAAATATTAATGTTAGCATTTTATTAGGAAGGGAATGGAAAGTATTTCCTTATGCTGCTGAAGAAATGTTTGGTTCCCCTTAAGCCTTAAATCTGTGACTTAAACTAACCTTAAACAACATAAATGACAGTATTTATGTGCAATATCAACACCCATTTTAGAGTTGTATGCATAACTAAAACCATTATATTTTAAGTAATTTTATCAGCTGTTACTTCAGAAACCTAAAAGCCACCAACACATAACTATTAAAATATTAGCTGTCCAAGTAGCTTTTCATCAATCACATAATAGTAGCAACCTTGGCTGAGAACTCTTATCACCTCTGGCACTTACATTATCCCTGATGGAGTTTAACCTTGGAATAAAAAAATATAGGGAAATGTTTAGCATATGTTCTCCTTATTGCTTCAAAGATTGTCCTGGACACAGATTCAGTCCAGTTATGAACTGTAGGTATACCTTAATGATTGCTTAAAGAGGCTCTTTGTTGTTCTTACTTTCTCCATGGCCTTGGTGTATTCTACACATAGGTTTTGAGCTGCACTGCAGAGATGTCTGCATTATGAAATAGCTGCTGAGTTATTTTAACATGCTGAGTACTTGATGGAATACACAGAACACCATAATGTGCAGTGATTAGTATTTGTATGCAGTAATTAACATAAATGGTGCTTATAGAACTGTTTCCTCCCCTTCTCACAGCTTTCCCCATTCAAAACTGGGTGAATGCCAGTTTGCTCACAGCCCAGAGCTAAACGTGGACCAAAGTTGATTTTTTTTTTTGGAAGTGCTGTATAGGCAGGTGTGTTGAGAGTTATGTGGTCTTGGGAGTCTGAGGAGGTTTTTGTTCTTCCCTTTTCTCTCTTCCCATTTTCCCTCATCATTCTCAAGTTACCTGCACCAGGCAGGTGTGGTAAAATGAAAATATTTATGACCAAACATCAGTGAGAATTTGCACTGTACTTCATAGCCAACTTCCTGTTGTTTTTACCTTCAGGAGGATCCTAGATTCCTCCCTGAAGAGGGACAGTCAGCCTTACTGTTAATGAAACATTTGTAGAAGACTTTGTGCAGCTTCAGTGGTTCAAATCTGAAGGAACAATTCTGCCTCTGTTTCTGCTCTTAAAAAAAAAAGGAATGCTGCAGTTTGCCTGCATTTTCTTCATGTAGTCACACAGGATTCCATCTTCCCAAACAATGTGTCTTGGTTTTAATCATGGACTTCCAGTTTCATGTCAGCAGAGAAAAAGTTAGCCTGGTGATGAGGAGTGTGTCTAAAATTTAAAAAAAAAAAACAAAAAATTTTTTAAAATCCCATCTTTGTTGTGAGTAATTCTTGCATCTACAGAGCATGACATCTTACCAAGGCACCTGCTTCCTTTTTTTCCCCTTTCCACCACACTTTAGTGTTTTCAGCTGGTATTCTTTCTAGAAACTCAAGATAGGCTTTCTTGGAAAACTCCTGTATCACACCCTCTTCACTAAAACTGATTTTTCACTCCTCAGTAACATGAGGAAATGTGGACTGCCACTTGTTACACTGCTACCCATGCTGCTTGTGGAATAAGGCAAGATGTGGTGCCTAGACCATCTCTCCACTACTTCTTGACTAAACTGCTTGATCAGATGTGTGACTAGACTGGTTTACCTAGTCACTGAGGTTTTTATTTGTCATATACTAAATGTCTTCATAGCCTTTGCAAGTGCAGAGCATCATGTATCACTGCTCCCAGTTCACAGAGGTAATGGCATACCAAGGCAGACCCCAACTAGTTGCTTCAGAAATGCCACAATGCAACTGGAAAACAGAATTAACTGGATTTGATTTTACAGAAACTTCTATCTACATGTGATCAGTTCATCTTACCCCTGTCTTCTGAAATGTCATTAGCCTCATGTTTGTGTTCAGTCTGTTGTTTCTTGCTATGTAATTCAAAAGTCAGTATTTTCCTATGACACTTAACCCAGCTGACTTTGGCTGAGAAATTCATCCTACTATGAACTCACTCAAAGACTATGTTTGTAAATCTTCTGTTCCCAGTTTTAAGCATGGTTTAAGTTCTCCAGAGCCTCTTGTTCTTCTGCCAAAAGGAAACACAAAACTGTTTGCACAGGTGTCAGAAACAAATGAAGAGAAACTGGTTTGTTGATTCTCATAGTGAGTCTGAACAAATCCAGTTGTTCCTTCTCCTCACCCTTAGGCTCTCTGCTGAGTGAGCTTGGACAGTGGGCAGACAGCTTGATGTCCAAGTAAGTTAATTGTAGTGGGAAGGCAGTATGGTGAAAAACAACTGGCTTCAAAAATTGATTTTAAGGATTATGATATGCAGAGAAGAATAAAAGTGCTGCAAATGTGCAGTTAGTGTTTACTGCTACTATGTTAGCAATAGAAAACTAATGATAGGAAAGAAAATATTAACTGGAAAAAACTTTTGTATGGTTAATTTTAAGTATTTCTTTCCCTGCCAGGTGCATGATTCTGCTGAAAAGCCTTAGCAATGCCTGTATTTATTTTGATACCTTGCAGTACATACAAACAAACAAAAAAAGAATAGTTGATAGACTTGGGTGTTAGCTTTCAAACTATGATATCAGCTCAGCACTCCAAGCATTGAAACTCCCCAGTCCAGCTGAGACATAAATTGTTCTTCCTTCCTCCAGATCAGTAACCCACAACCAGTTTACTACTTACAGGGGTGGAAAGTACTATTTTGGTTAAAAATTGGAAATAGAATCAAGCAGGTTGGAAGAGACCTCCAAGATCATCCAGTCCAACATATCACCCAGCCCTAGCCAATGAACTAGACTATGGAAATAAGTGCCTCATCCAGTCCTTTCTTGAACACCTCCAGGGACAGTGACTCCACCATCTCCCTGGGCAGCCCATTCCAATGGCAAATCACTCTCTGTCAAGAACTTCCTCCTCATATCCAGCCTATACCTCCCCTGGCACANCATTCCAGTACCTCAACATCTCTCTTGAATTGCAGGGCCCGGTACTGGCCACAGTACTTGAGATGTGGCCTGACCAGTGCTGAGTACAGGGGAAGAATAACCTCCTTTTTCCTGCTGGCCACACTATTCCTGATCCAGGCCAGGATTCCATTGGCTCTCCTGGCCACCTGGGCACACTGCTGGCTCATGTTCAGCCTACTATCAACCAACATCCCCAGGTCTCTTTCTGCCTGGCTGCTCTCCAGCCACTGTCGCCAGCCTGTAGTGCTGCTTGGGGTGATATGTTTCTGTATGACAGCAGACTTGCTATATGAGATTTTGGATAGAAAGAAGCTTGTTCTGCCCAAGTGTTGGAGTAAAATTTTTTGTAATGTTACTAATCTGCATCAGACACTAAAAAACTGTTTTGCTGCCTAGTTTCTTTTTTCAGTCTTCATAGCACTTTACAAACATTGGTAAACACAGGAGGTTCATTAAAATATCAAATGAAATCTTGGATGAATCTTGAAAAGCTATTAAAGTACAGGTTGTGTGTCTGAAAGAGTATGAACCTGGGCTAGGATTTAAGGTCCTTCTCTCTCCTGATCCTAAATACACCAGATCTTTAGCTTCATCTCCTTTGTTCTTGACTTACCTTTGTCCCTAGGTTTTTAAACCTACTTATATGCCTCGATGCAATTCAGTGTTTTAATGATTCTGAATTAACTTTGTGGATACATCATGAAGCTGGTATCTACAGAAATCTTAGTGAGTCCTGAGCTGTTACTTCTGAAACACAGATTTATTAGAACAATCCAAGACAGTCCTGTTAGAAAAACTTTAAAATACATGCCAAATGTTGGTGTGATTGTCTGATCCATCTCAGATGGTCAACTAAAGGTACAGTTGTTTTATTTAAAGAGGGGAAAAAAAACAATCACAAAATAACCAACCCATACATTTTTTTTTCCCCTTCCTGCCTTTATGTCCTTTCTTTAAAGGATTTGACTTCAAACAGTCCTGTGATTGTGAAAGTAGAAGTTAAAAATCAGGAAAATGAGGTGTTTTCACTTAAGTTATGTGATTTGCCTCCCCCTCCAGTATCTTGATTGAGGTTTGAGGAAAGACTAGAGGTCTAACAGCTTTTGAACCTCTTGATTAAAGTCTTTTCACAGTTGCTTCAACGCTGCTATTAAATTGACTTGTTTTTTATTAAATCCACAAAATAAAATAGAATCTTAGAAGGATTTGAGGTGCAGAAGATAACTTGCACCTCCTGTATTAAAATGATGTGTAACCATGCTTGTGGAGTCTAAACCAGTGGCGTTTTGAGATTATAATCTGCTTGCCTCTTGAGAGTATTTAAGCTTTTTATTTTCCATGAAAGCACTCAGTATGATTGTATTTTCAGATGCACCCTTTGTGAACAGCATTAAAAATTAATCCTACCACACTTGAGAATATTGTTCTGGGTTGCTACAATAATTATCTTACAACTGACTGACGTAACTGATGAATGGTACAGAACTAATTGGAGTTCTTATATTGTTCTATTATCTTTCTACAGGTGATCCATGTACAGTTTCTTCTCAGCTGGAGCTAGAAGAGGCCTTTAGGTTGTATGAATTAAACAAGGATTCAGAGCTTCTAATTCATGGTACAGTGAAATCACTTCCCACATTTGTATCTGTGAATAAGTAGAATTTTCACCTTGCATTACCGGTGTCCTTTGCAGTTGTGGCATACTGTCAAGAGGATGCTGAAGTCATGCACTGCACTTTGTCAATGTTCTTTATTAAGAGGGACAAAAAGAATTGGCTGTTAGTTTACTAATGAAAGACAACCCCAGTGTCCTTGATTCATTCATCTCAAGTACCTTCCTATGCCTGCCGCCTGCCTGCAGGCTGGAAGAGAGCTTTAAATTCATGAAGTTCAACTGTTAACCCAACACTGTCAGGTTGAAATACATACTACAGTATTCTGCACTTTGATAAGTGCTTAAGAGCAGCATCTGTGTTAGGGGAAAAAAGTTGATGAACTCCATCTGTGATACCAAGTTGGTTAAAAGTTTGACTATTCTAAAATAAGTGCTTTAGAACATTTTTTAACCCAATAATATTGCAGCCCTGTTTGATGTGTAGCAATTTAGTATTTTTTCAGGGTTACATACATTGGGTTTTTTTTTTTTAGATAGTTTTGCATTATATTTTTGTTACTGTTTGTAAGTTGTTAAAAGAACAGACAAATTTCAGTCAAATAGATTACAGTGATCCCCTGGTTTTCTACTTTAAAGAATGTTGATGAGTGTGCTACACTACAATATGGTCCTTTTCTAAAAGCATGCAAAATATCTAGTTCACCATCAGCTCACTTAGGAGGAAGAGAGCTTTTCAGCTTCCCTCAAAGACTTTTCAAATAGTGGAAGAAGAATGCATTTTGTTCCCTTATACATTTCAGTGTTTCTAGATGTCTGTCTTCACTGTGCTTTTTGATCTGCCCTTTCTGCATTTATTTTTATGCTGGATAAGCTTCTGCATAAATCAGGACTGTCTCCCCCCTCCCCATTGCACTTCTTTCTGACAGTTACTGAATATACACTGCAAAAAATGGCTAATGTAGACATGACCATATGGAACTGTTAGAACACTGCAATATAATAAATTTATATAGTCAAGATTTCAAAATACCAAATATGATGACTGCTCACATGAGAAACCAGAATAATCACTTTTTCCCTAGCTAACTCCTTTAGCAATAACTTGATTTATTTAGCTTTTTGCCTTTTTTTGTTCTTTAATCTCAGTGTATATCACTGTTATGCCCAGCAAAAGTGACTTGTGGCAGCTTTGAAGAGCTCACCTGCTCTCGCACAAGGTTTTGTTAAATGCAGTCTGTGCTGTTTCACTAAAGGGTTGAATGCCTTTCAGCTGGGTTGTATTTAACCCAAAGACTTATTTTCTGTCCAAAATGAATCCCAAGTTAATATCTTTTTTTCTTGCAGTGTTCCCTTGTGTACCAGAACGGCCTGGCATGCCTTGTCCAGGAGAAGACAGTAAGTAGGCATTTTAGTTAAGAAGTACAGAAAATCAGCAATTCCAATTTCCTGGTTTAGAAGATTTTGCTCTTCTGTGGTTTGGCATCCTACATGCAGGAATGTTAATAATGCACATCTCTACAAATTACTTTAAAGGAATAGAAAGTCTTGCTAAACTTAAATGTTGTTTGTCACTTCTGAATCATTGTTAATGAGCATTTCACATTCCTGTTAACTATTCATGTCACTCTGCTTTCCTTGCTTTTGCTTCTTCTATTGTGACAGTTTTTTATCCTATTTCTGTCTTTTTGGTAGTTGCCAGATTGCTGGCTGAGTAATGTGAACAAAGGCTTGTAACCAGTGGTAACCAATGGTAATGGCTTGTTGTCTCACCACTTAGAAATCCATTGTTTAATTAATTTTAAATTATTGTTGTGTACTATCAGGAGTATTCTCTTAAGACCTCTAAGTTGTATTAGCTAATGTACTAGGCAAGAGAGAGGGAAAATTAACCTCTTTAATGAAGTTTTATGAGAGCATGTGTATGTTATGCACACACACACACATCTGTCAGCCTGATGCCCAGCTCTCTGACACATGTAAGCACGCAGACTTAAAAGTTAACTTTCACAGCATGGGTAATGCTGCTTTTCTGACAAAAGGAGCTTGTGGTCTGAATCAGATTTGCAACTCAGTGTGGTTTTGTATATTCAGGTTTTCAGTGTGAGGCCCTCCCATGAATCTGGTAGTAAAATAAACAAAACCAAACCAGTGGGAGCTGTGGATCTGCAAGCAGCCTTGTAAACAATGGCACACGCTCCTTGAATTCACCTTTTCCTCCTCCCCCACAGCTCCTCTCTCCAAGCGTAGGTAAAGTAGGTGCATAATAATGAGGGCTTGTAGTGTTTGGGAAGTTCTTCTCTTGATTCACTTTTCCAATTAACTCTGGAAAAGAAGAGTTGCTTAGGATGTTCTACTTCAAATTTTATTCCAAACTGAAAAAAAAAATAAAAAATTAAAACACGACTCTGCATTTCTGTAAAGTGCAGGACTGAAAACTGTACTCTGCAAGTCACTGTGCACAGTGAGAAGATGTTGTAGTTGTGTGTTTGTATTTGTATGGATATAATCCTATGTTTTTCCTCTTAGAATCCATTTATCGCCGAGGCGCCCGCCGGTGGCGAAAGCTCTATTGTGCAAATGGTCACACATTCCAAGCCAAACGATTTAACAGGGTGAGACACTTGTTGGGCACTTACAACCACGGTACAGGGCTGTCTTGCTTGTGTAATTACAATGTCACTGCCTTGAAAAATGAGAAGGTAGTTTTATCCTCATTTTTGTTGCTGGTCTGTAGTGCGTAGACTCCTGGTAGCTCTGTAGTTTGAGGAAACTTAATCATTATTGGATTATCAGGAACTTAGAAAAAAAGAAATAGAAAACCAGAATTTTTTTTTTTTTTAATATTAAAAAAGAACTTGGTTGCAATTCACTTTCTGAAACCATGTTATCAATTATATAAATGCTCCTCTTCCCAGAATGCAAATTTGAACACTGGCATTAGATTACTGAGAGCTGAAAGTCTTTTTTCATTTCTTTTAAGTTCTGGGAATAAAAAGCTCTGAACTTGCTTATGATACCCAGAGTTTACTTTTTCCTTTTAAACTTTTAAAGAAAAACTGTTTCTCCAAGCAGCCTTCTTATGATGGGATGCAATCTACTGAAAATAACAAAACCATTTTTAAGAAGCAATGGTCAGATATAATCAGCTGAGGACCGAGAAGGCTACCTGCTGTGTTTAGAAAAAGCCACAGCACAAAATAACTCCAAAATATTGGAAAAAGTCACATTCCTTGACAGCTTCAATAATCTTCCATTCTGTTCTAAGCTTAGTGTGCTTTAATGCTTGAGAATATCTCCACTAAACTTCATCTTGAGCATCTTTCATATCTAACTTCTACTCTTTCCCCCCTTTCTCCCCCTTATTTTACCTCCTCCTCGCCAAAGGCTGTCAAGACACCATGGTTTAATCCCTTCCCACTCTTGCATTCACAGACAGCCTATTTTCATGGATCTTTTGAGTTGTTTTGTGAATATCCTTCAGTGAGTGGTGATCTTCCCATTTCCTCTTATTTGGTGGTTTATGTAATGATGTTTTTCCTCTCCTGCCTTCCCTTGCATAAATGTAAGGACTCATTTACACAGACAGATGATGACATAGGTAGCAACTTACCTTGGTCACAGCAGGCTGATGATTTAGCTGCAACACTTTTGAGCTGCAGTGGGCTTCTGCCTCTGTGTGCAGAAGAGGCTATTTGTGCCTACACCTTTCTGTGTAGATGTTTGCCTTCTGTACAATGCTGTTCAGTTGTAATTTTTGAGCTCCTGTGTCTTACATCTACTGTTCTTAAAGTTCTCAGAACAGAGACTCTTGATATAGTGGCAAGTTCAGTAGGAATCTCCATGACTTCCTATCCCGTGTCTTTTGTTGATGAAAATGTGCCTGAATAGTTTTTGTTGTTTAGTTTTGCTCTTTAATTGGTTTTGTTGATTTCTCATTCTAGAGAGCTCATTGTGCCATCTGCACCGACCGAATATGGGGCCTGGGTCGCCAAGGCTATAAATGCATCAATTGCAAACTCCTTGTCCACAAGAAGTGTCATAAACTTGTCAATATTGAATGTGGCCGTCACACACTGCAGCCAGTAAGTAAAACTTAGTGGATTAGAGCAGTAGCTCTGAGTAATCAAGTTTAGAAATATTTAGATCATTCTCCTCAGGGATCATTTCTTTCATTTGTTATCTCTAATGTGTCTCACACTTGGACAGTCTATTCCAAAATCCCTTTGCATATTTGCAGGAACCAATAATGCCTATGGATCCATCATCAGTGCATCCAGATAATGTAGAATCAGGTAAAATCAATTTTTTTTTTTTTATTCTTGTTTTTAATTACTGTAAATTGCTCAAAGAAGAACTTGGAGCTTCAAAACTCTTCATACATTTAAAAGCCTTTTCATAGAACAAGAAAAACAAGAGAGCTTTTTAATGCTAAGTGGAATATAAATATCAAAAATTCCTTAGTTTTCCACATTTTAATAAGTTTATCTTATTTAAGAAACTTGGCTAAAAATGAAGATTTTAGGCTATCATTTACATTTTTCCATCAAGTAAGCTGTGTACTTGAAATGCCTTGGTCAGAGCAAGCCCTTAACAGAATTAGAAGGGTTTCTACTAGGTTGGTAGCCAAACAAATTAGAATCATAGAATCATAGAATGGTGAGGTTGGAAGGGACCTCAAGGATCATCCAGTTCCAACCCCCTGCCATAGGCACGACACCTCCTACTAGTACAGGTTACTCAAGGCCTCGTCCAACCTGGCCTTGAACACCTCCAGGGAGCGAGCAGCCACAACCTCCCTGGGCAACCTGTTGCAGTGTTTCATCACCATTACTGGAAAGAACTTCCTCCTAACATCCAGTTTAAATCTCCCTTCTGCCAGTTTAAACCCATTGCCCCTTGTCCTGGCATTACAGACCTCATACATAGTCCCTCCCCAGTCTTCCTGTCCAATTCAGTGTAAGTCCTAACATTTGAATTTGGATATAGACATGGTTCAGTTTGAAAACCAACCGCTGTTCTGCTCTAGATCCTCTGTATGTGGAGTCAAGATTAATCTGAAGAGATCTCCAACCATAATTACAGTTTTATATTAACCATAACTGGTAATAACCAATGGTAGTACTACAAAACAGTGGTTCTGATTATTTAGAAAGGAAAAACAACAGACAACAGTTTTGAATACTTTCAGTGGTTGTATTTAAATTGCATATCTCTGATTGATTGAGCTCTTGTGTGTGGAAATTGTAAGGGAAGAGAAAATGCTGTTGTGTCATATTGGTCTAACCATTCTTTTTGAACCTCTAGTGATTCCATACAATCCTTCAAGTCATGAGAGCTTGGACCATGTTGGTGAAGAAAAAGAGGTGAAGTATCTTAACCATACTAACTGTATTCAGAGATCTTAAAGCCTGTGTCTCTCTGTTTCAAGATTTTAGTAACTTAAGTTGTCCCAACACAAAAACATTTGGATTGCTCACTCAGGTGTATGCATGTATAACTGGCAGGCTGTTTTAGTTTGAACCTTGAGTTGAGAAGTGCTTTAGTTTAAAACTGGAGGAGTTTGGAATACTTTATTTGTTTCTCATCTGCCAAGTCTCCTCCTTACCCCTCACATTCCTTTCCAGGACATCTCAGTTTTAAGAATAACAACTGTTAATTGAGTCCGTTGTTTGTATTAATTTTGCCATTCAAAATGCTAACTTTTGAAGCTGTTACAGTTGGCAAACCTGCTTACTAATTCCAAATTCTCTTTATCAAAAGGCAATGAGCATTAGGGAAAGTGGCAAAGCTTCCTCCAGTCTGGGTCTTCAGGACTTTGACTTACTCCGAGTTATAGGAAGAGGCAGTTACGCGAAGGTGCTGCTTGTCCGACTGAAGAAGACTGAGCGCATTTATGCAATGAAAGTGGTGAAGAAAGAGCTTGTCAATGATGATGAGGTAAGCAAAGTCTTTATCAACAAATCAGAATTTACCACAAGGTAGGAACCAGGCTTCTGGATCTGCAAATCTAAAAGATTACACATTCAGTTTGTTCTACGTAATATACTAGAGAAGGTTCAGGAGACTTAAACCAATTCTGAGATCTCCACTGACAGACTGGTAGCTCACAGCTACCCTCCTGTGTCAGTGGTTTCTGTCATGAGCCTCATTTGCCTCTGTTATCAGTGTCTCCTCTTGTGTTTATCGCTGTCTGCAGCAGTGCTTCTGCAGAGTTCAAGTGAATAAGTCTGGCTTGCTGCTTTATTTTAGAGGAGTATCAATGTATCTCCTATTATGTTGCCTTACTGGGCTGGAAAATAAGAGTGGTGTCAGATTTTCATATGTTTAAGTTTGATTTGATTTTTTTTGTTTGGTTGGCTTTTGGAGTTTTTTGGTCACAAAAGAGAACTCACCATGTTATTTTAATTGCTCTTTAAATCAGATTTCCATTTTAACAATTTGTCTGTAGCTTATATGGTGATTAGTGGAAACTTGTCAGAAACTGCAGCATTAAACTGCAAAACTTCTCTTGTTGCTGAAGATTTCCTTTTGTACTGGGTTGGGAAATCATCCCCCAAATTAAAATTTACCAGACCAACTCAGATGGCTTGGAAGTAAGATAAAGCTATATTTTACAGCAAAGCTAAACTTTCAAGCATATATACACAATATACTTACATGTATTTATTTAGGCTATTCAGAAAAGACTCAAGTGAATGTGGTTTGCTGTCCAAGAGCTTTTGCATTTATTTCTCAGTCTACCATGGATTTCTTCTGCATTTTTTAATGCAGAAGAATTTTACATTTGTCTGCACCTGTTTATTTTTATAGATGAATATGTTGTTTTCATTCCCAATTGTAGTTACACAATGAGACTCAAAGAACAGGGCACTCAAAATGTGGGGGAAAAATGATTGTGCTAAATTGTCTTCACGTTGGAGAACTACATATTTAATTTCTTGCAAGTAAAATGCCACTTGACAAGTGGCAAAGCACTTGAATATCTTTCTGCTACTTGTCATGAGTACTTGAGCTAAGAAGTGCAGCAGCCCTTGTCTGAATGTCACTTTTCTTAAACAGGATATTGATTGGGTTCAGACTGAGAAACACGTATTTGAACAGGCTTCAAATCATCCCTTTCTTGTTGGACTACACTCTTGCTTCCAGACAGAAAGCAGGTAAAGGTCATGAGATAATGAGAAGACCTATTTAAAGCATTAAGTGTTATATAGGTGGCAGCAGACAATGTTCTGTAAATCATTGTAGCATTTTATGAGCAAAGGGCCAAATTCATCATCTCAGCTTTTCATATTGGGAAGATGATAAAGAACATAAAATACTAGTAGGTGAAATGGGAAGGATTCTAGACAGGAAGAGAAGTGGAGGTGACAGAAAAAAGACTGAGGCATATAAGGTGGAAGACAGAGCTTAGAATGAAAGGGGAAAAGGTTTTAAGAAGAGAAAAATCAGAAATATAAAAAAATGAGGAAATTCACCTCAAACTTGCATGGAGTCCCTGAAGATAAGTCTCTGAGCAAGGCTTAGAAAGTAGTACCTGAATTTTGAAAAGTAAAACAGAGTAACAGAGATAAAAATGATTCTTTCCTCACATGTATAGGACAAGATATTGCAGCAGATCAATAAATAACTACAGTATAAAGTAATTGTTTGCTGTATATATAAAACATAGTTGTTGTACATTTAAACAGCATCCTTGCTGTTTGAAAAGGTGAAAAGCTAGTGGAAGAAAGTGAGAAGAGTATTTGTAATATAATAATAGACCTAACCACAAACACAGGGGATTAAAGGAACCAAGAAGAAAAGATATTTTTTCCAATTGTTAGGGTTTTTTTTAATTTTCATGTTTAGACATAGAAACTGATGTGAATCTATTTCTATAGTCACATATTTACAGTGGCAAGTGGTAGCTGTAATGGATCAGGAATATGGAAAGGGTTAGTAACTTTGCTTTGGCACTAAAGGAGTTATCTAGAGAAACTTTTTTATATGCTTGATTNATCTAGAGAAACTTTTTTGTATGCTTGATTTGTAATTGGGAATTTATTCAGAGGGAGGGAAAATGGTGAAATGAAAGAGATGGGAGGAGTTGAACTGACATCATTGAGTAACAGACCTGGAACATCTCAAACCTCTTTTAGCCTTGTTTGCAGTTCTGTTTAAGAAACTTCTGTGTGTTTCAGGTTATTCTTTGTTATAGAGTATGTAAATGGAGGAGATCTTATGTTTCATATGCAGAGACAGAGAAAGCTACCAGAGGAGCATGCCAGGTATGTCTAATTCCATATT
>VWYK01099566.1:3893-15730 GCA_013399775.1 Semnornis frantzii
GGAGGGGCCGGGGCCGCGGGGCAGGGCTGGGGCCGGGAGGCAGTGCCGCCGCGCAGGGCTCGGGGACGTCACCGCCTCTGCCTCCTGGGGCGGGCAGTGGTGTGCGCGTCCCCAGCGAGCACGGACTACACCCCTCTTCGCTTCTGGACTAAGTCCCTGCTGAGTTAACTCTCCGTTAGCCCACATTATCCTCCCGTGTAATGGTATCACCGCCTGCTCTACCTCCCCAAGCACCGCATCTTCCCCAAGAGCCAAGTTCTTCGTCCTTACCTCAGGCATCAGTGCACAGGTGAAGTCCCGCAGTTTGCCGCGCGTGTCGAACAGGCTTTTCCGACACTTGACTGTCTAGTGAAAGTACCTTCTTGCTGATTTCCGACAGCTCCTTACTGTAAAAACCCCACTTTTACCCTAGGATTCTCCTTAAGCAGTATCAGTGACCTAAAGTTACATCTCTAGTCACAATTCCATCAGCTTTCTAACACCTCCAGATTTGTAAAAGAAAATGTTTAGGTCAAATGTAGTTTAACTAGAAGAATGTTTCTGATAATAAGAAATAGAATCCAGCATTTATTTAATGATACTGTATTTTTTGCACAAGTGAAAACTAACCAGTAAAACTCAATGTAACCATTAAAGTTTTAAAGTTAAAAGCTTCTATCTTAGTCATTTACATTATCAGTGTAATTTTTTTAAAGAAACACAGTGTCAAGTAATTGATGCAGAATTTGTATTTTACAAATTAGATTTCCTTTAAGATGAACAGGAAACATTCTGTTCTGCCTTAACCTTATGGATGCGCGCTGCAAGTGCTGAGACAGGAGAGAAGGGTTGCTTTGTGTTCTACATATACCTTGTAGCTGCAGGGCAAGATAGCTTAGGCCAAAGGGGCACAATTTACTTTGCTTTTGATCAAAAGGCATCTATGCCTGAAGCTCTCAACAGCCACATACTCAGTAGCTGGCTTTCAAAAAGGAGAAAGGGGATAGAAATCCCCTAGGATCTTTTACTATAAATAACTATAACTAACAGAATTAATATATCCCTCTGGAGCCAGCTGATGCATATGTCCCCTGGTACACCTGACAGAGATTACTCTCAAGGACTAGTTTAAACTTTACGGAAGAGTTCTGCTCTCCTGCCTGTCTAGACAAAGGAAACTCTTCCTACAATATTTACTTCCCACTCATGAGTCTACAAGTGTCTTGGCACACAGATCTGCATGATCTAGCCAAAAATTATAGTCCCTGTGATATTTTGGATGGTTTGCACATTGTCACTTTTTATAATAACTCTTCTAGCTCAGTTTTCTCAAATGGAAGTATAAGTGATAATCCTTTCCTGTATAATTTTGCAAACTAAACCTAAATTATTCAGAAGTACAGCTGCTGTTGTTTAATCCTTTCTAGCTCTTTATGCAGCTTTCTCATTATGCTCCACATTTTTTTTGAAGCAAACAGTCAAATGAGTACAAGAAACACCTTCTGTCATGCTAAGAGCAGAATCCTTTCTCCAAATCTGAAAAGCTGGTAACATTTTCAGTATCTTTCAGAATTTTATAAAAATTAATTTCTATTTCAACCAGCTCAAAGACCCTTCCTGCTATTACATATAGTGCTCTATATACAAGGAAGGCTAGAATAAATGTTTTAATTACAAGAGTCTTTGTAAATGGGTGCACTTATGCAGTCAGAAACATCTCCTATATAACTTATAATCAAATTCAATGAGCTATACATACACATACAAAAAGTGGAATCTGCGGTGTTGCTGAAATCAGGTAATACTGTAATGATAAATTCTCACTGAGGAACATCTAATTGTATATTCTGTTTTCCCTGGCTGGGGCCTTACTACTATCAAATTAATGTCATTATTAATAATCTCAGTAAAGAGCCTGAAAATCTTTACAGGAAAGTTTTTCTTAAGAAAACCCTGAATTTTCACATGATAAAGTTGTTCTGTTAATCAGAATTTTGATTTATGTGACTGACACAGAGTCATTTCACTTTTTTTTTAATTACTTTTGTAAATTACTTTATACTACTCACTATTTTTATTAAATTACAGGGATAAAGCATAGTTTTGAGAAAACGTTTAGGTGAGAAGCAGACTGCTGGTTTTGCATTGACAATATAAACCACAATGAATGTATATGCCTGGCACTAAATCTTTGTAAACCTTGCTTGGAGTATTTTCCAATTATTTGTATACATGCAGTACGCAGGAAGAATACATTCATTCATGCTTGTATTTCCTATTTATAAGCATAATTCTCAAAAACATCAATGTCTTTTCTTTCAGACATCACATTTCTCTGTGTTTCAGAATCTCAAACTATTTTTGTCTCAGCAAAACTAACTGGAAACACAGAATTTACACTGTCAGAATTTGCAGGTTTGGCAAAGAAAACCTATCTGGTTCAGTTCTGGCCAGGTTGCAGCAGAAGCCAGGTAGGTTTCTGGTGAGCTTCTCAGCAATCCTGCCTAAAGAGCTGTTGAGAAACCTGGTCTTCCAGATTCTGCATCTCTGGGAAGCACTTCATACAGACTGCAGCCCCTACGGCTCAGGATGTTAAAGTCTCCAGGGTCTGGAGCAGACAACTGCTACAAAATCAGGGAGCCTGCATCTGCCAAGGTCAGTAGCTCTGAGAGCCACAGATGGACTGACCTAAATCCAGTGTAACACTCTTCCACAGAGATTTTCTAGATTTGAGAGGAGTTTGCTCCTAAGTGATAGGAACCAAATTTTCAAATGTCACACATCAGCACATTAAACAAAAGCCTATTTAAAACAGGTTTACATAGAGTATACTTTGGAGCTAATGTTTAAATAACTACGAACAATGCAACAGCACCAAAGACTGGTGTCTGCACTCATTTGAGACATCTTACACTGTATGTCAGAATTAGCACATATCAGTCAGGCTGACACTATGAGAAATATTCTGGTTTAGTGAGTAATACAGAATTACACACTACCTACAAAGCCAGAAACCACCTTTAAAGTTTTAAAGTAATTAGCTCATCTTCATCTTCAAAAATTAAAGAATTTTGAGTTATAAGAACATTACCTAATATTTTAATTTGCCTGACTTCCACTTTGAGCTCCTCCATGTTAAAAATACTAAAGGATATTATCACTGGAAAGTCAGAAACCAAAAATTATGGCTGCAATAAGGGCATATGGAAAACCTACGCATGGGAATACCGAGGAAATATTCTTGTTTCTACAATCCAAGGAATCCGTAAGGAATTTCTATTGTTTCCTACAGCCCAAGGAATCAGTAAAGAATGATGTCTCCAGGAAGGATTCCTTGTCTTCCTTCACATTACGTGAAGGTGTGATGTGACAAACTGAAGGCAATCACTCTACTTCTGATTGACGTCTTTTGTAAATAATTCTAGGTAAAAGACTGCTCAGGCAGCAGATCATCTGCTTTCCTTACAATGAAGTCTCAGTATTTGATTTTGACCCACTTCCACAGCTCCTTCTTAAAGCTGCTGACTCATGTGTGTGAAATATTTAAAATGCAGCAGGGGTCAGCTAGGATCTTCTCACCATATCTTGACCTAAGCAATAGTACATGACAAAAGTAAAAACGAAGAAAGCACCGCTTTTTACCCTAGTCTCACCTTTCTTTTCCCAGCTCTGATCTTTTGGTGACTTTCCTCTGCAGCTTTCTGTGCAATCTTGCCTCCATTTATGATTCTGTCACTCTTTTAATCTCTACTTATGAAGCAGTAGCCTAAAACGGTAATGGACAGTAAGTTACAGTGGGTTAACTCAACTACTTTTAACATGTACCTTCTAGTCCACGGACTCTTAATTAAATGTATAATTAGAACCAGCACTGTTTCATACCATTTAAAGTAGATTATTCCCATAAGCTACAGCAAAATATAATAGTTGGGATGCAACAAATACTCTTAATTAAAAATCAATCAAATAAAAAAAGCCAACTAAATCTAGTGCTCTTCTTGTTTCAGTGTCATTTCCAAAACCTAGTAAAAAACAGCAATAGTTGATCGTTGTTACTAATGAAAGCACATACTCAACGCACAGGAGAGAACTGTTAGGCCAATTTGATTTTTACACAGTAGTATCTTTTAACAAAGCCACACTTCAAAACCTACCAAAATTCAAAGGATATGGAAGAGTTTGTTTGGGGTTGAACTATTTTTCATCCATTTAAAAAATTACTTTTCCTAGATGACTAGATGACTTTAGGAAATCATTTTTAGATTAATTTCCCTAATTTACTCAGGTATTTTTAAAAAATAATCTCAATAACTAAGTAATAAAGTTTTCCTCTAGGGAACCAGCCTCTTTCCTAAAACATCAACCTAAATATTACACACCTGATCAGAATATAGATTTTCAAATGGAGTAGATCATGGAACAGCTCACATACATACCTTTAGGCAAACCCAACTTTAGGCAATAGACTGAATAAAAAGGGCATACATCCAAGTATGAACTTTATCAACTTCTTAATCGAAAAAAAAAACTGCAGTATTCCCGCTTTTATGAAGGGTCTGGAGACCCTGGAGACTTTGCTCGCAGGTACCGCTCACATGGAACGGCCGAGGCGTTTCCTTACCCAGACAGCAAAGAGAGCGGCGGCAGCACGCCACAGGTATCGCAGCGCTGCTTTGACCGCGCAGCTGCATTACCTAACCATAGACACCTGGTGGCACCAGTGAGCACGACAGTGCAGGGCACGGTAGCGCTTGCGTCGACTCCAGCAACGCGTGGCTCCGCTGCCATAGCGACGTTTAGCTCCACTGCGCAAGCGCTGACCCAAAGCAATGCGCGGTGCGCCAACCGCGTAGTTGGAAGTTGACTTCAATGTCCGTGTGCCAACTCCAAGGCGACAGCTTTTTGATGTTCTAAAATCCTTTGTACAATATAGTAGATACAAGGGGGTTTATGTTAAAGTCCTTTTTCAGTATATAAATTAATACATTTTTTAAAAATCTATGTAAAAATTAGAGATTTTATTTTTCTCTATTTCAACAGCCCACACCCATACTTACAGTTTTAAATAACTTTTAATCCCTCCCCAGAATTTTCAGATATTTCAAGCATTCAGGTTGTCAAGGACCCTTTTTGGAGGGATGCTTTTATCCCCCACTTTCCTGCTCCTCTGCTGCATCATCACTTCCCCTAAACGACATCACTGTTATCTAAGGCTCTAGAAACAGATATGTATTTAGAAAAGAGACCTAACTGATTCAGTGCCAGGTGTGAGGGGATATTTCCACAAAGCCTGCACACCACTGAGGATTCCCAGTGGTTATTTATACTTGAGTCCTACATAGTAACACTTTTCTAATACCATTATTTGTTGTACTTATTACACATTTATAAGATTGTGCAAGTATATCTTAATGCAGGCATATTTTCCTTTTCTTGCATTGGCAAAATAGTTAATGTGCTTGCACAAGGTCTATAGTGGTCATTTGGATAGAGGCATCCCCTTCCCCACATTATCCTTCTATGGTATTGAGTCATCTCAGGATAGTGAAATGTTTATCCAAGTCTGCCAAATTCCTGGATAAAACTATAGATGTTCCTTAAACAAACGTTTCCTTATCCAACATTAGTGCCCAAACTTGATGCATACAGATGGTTCCTGAGCTCTTCGTTTAGTTCTCTTCATCTCTTTCCCTTTTTGTCCTCATGCAGCAAGAGTAAAGCCAGGCAAAGACAACCCATCCTCGTGGGAAGAATGGACAACCACATCATCAGCATAGCTTCTGGAGGAGGGAAAAAAAGAAACAACACAGTTGTTAATTGTAGCTTGCCCTGACTTGCCCTTCTGCGGGGACTTCTATAGACACGAGGACCAGCTTGCCACATCAGGACAGGGCTTGAGAGTGCCCAGAGGCTACGGAACAGGTTTCAGAAGAGCTGCAGGATCTGGGGTAAGCCGGACGGAGCGAGTCGAGCCTGGGGAGACTCAAGGGGACCTCCGGCGAGGTAGGGTGAGGTTCGGCGGCTGCGCCCGGAGAGGTTGCCTGCCTCCTTCCCCTCTCCCCTTCCATCAGCTTCCGGATAACTCCCTGGGCCGGCCCTGACCTGGCTGGCTTCTAGCAGACCCTGAACTTGCCGCAGCGAACAGCTGAAGCTTCCCGTCCCGCCACACCTGGAGGCCAGGAGACACCCCCCGCAACCGCCGAAAAGCTTCAGTCACCTCAGCAGTGGCCTCGGCGCTGCAGTTCCACGTTTTGCGCACCTGACACCCGCCGGCACCGTGCATGTGGGACGGTCGCGCTATTTCCTTACCGGGAGGCATCATCCTTGCACTGACCGTACCGCAGGACGGCAGCGTGCAGCACTGGGACAGCACCGCGCACGAGTTGCAGTACCGGGTCCCAGCCGCATGGCGGCAGCAAAGAGCCCTGAGAAGAGCTGTGCTACTGCGCATGCGCGCCTCGGCGCTCCCTGGACACAGGTCCGCCGTACGAAGCCTCCGGGAAGCAGTGCCAGCCGAAAGCAGGCAGCCCAGTGGCCCGAGAATCCACGTCTCTCAGCACTATCCACACTGCGCCCCCACCCCCCACCCCCCCCTCTGCCACAGACACACTTGACAATTCTCAGGGTGCCGCAGGCCGGGGGCCCTGGTCGGGGGGTAATGGGAAATGCCTGAGCATGCATAAATCCCCAGCAGCCCTGTGATCAGCGCTGGTGGTCTCTGGGACCCCCCTCACTGACCCAAAAGCAGACTTGAAGAGACCTTCGGACCATCTCACTCTCTCTCCAAAGCAATAAATACCCTCCCTTCCTTGAGTGCTGTCCCTAGGCACTTCTTACTGAATGGAAAGCGACAGTAGCTCCTACAGCTAGCCACAAACGTAAAAAATAAAGCAGTTATTAAGGCACCAAACACCTGGGAACGAGCCTGCCACGTGGCTCAGTGCCACTGTGCTCACCCAACCCCTGTGATCCCCTTAAGAGTCATTACTGAAACAGCATTCATCACTCTGGTGGGGAAGGGTCAGTTTCTACTTCAGCCCTTGACGTGACAAGTCAGTGAGGAGCCACGAGCCGCACCCTCCTCTTCTGGCAAAAGGATTTGAGAGAACTAGCCTCACCTCACCCACTTGTTCTTTTGCCTTACCCCTTCCTTAACTAGGACTCCACAAAAAACCTGCACAGCTCTCAGATCACCTGCCACTTCAGCAGTCTGATTCAGCATGTCATGCCTACACCATATCGAACTTAGACCTCGGATGAGAGGGCAGAGCTGAATGCCAAGCTGCTGGAATATTACTGTAGCAATCCTAAACAAAAGACTTGTATGATTGAGTTTCTGCTGATACACATAACCTGAGAAGGTGCAGGCCTGACCTATGCTATGCTGCGCATCTAACTTCACTTCCAGCCTGTGTGGTGTTGCACATATCACTTCCTAACCAAATAAACTTAGCTGTCTAACTGCATTAAAGGAGCCTGTTGGCAGATCCCACTTGGCACTGGTAATACTGCATCTGCATACCATTATCATAAAGTAAAGCAACATCTTTTTGTTTGATGACAGAAATAATGAACAGAATCGTTTTAAGAAAATCCTCCAAGACCTCTTTACCAAGATATCGGTAGACTCTCCCTAAAGAGAGGTTCTGCAAGATATGCCAAGCCTTGATCGTTCTGCGCAAATCAGAGTTCTCAGCATCTGAAGGACACAGAAGTACTCATACAAACCTATTTTTTCCTTCTGGCACGAAGTTCTCTAAATGGAATTTTGGTCAATGCTTTGTGGAATTTAAGTGCCTTTCTCTCTGGGATCAACAGTCCAAAGTTTATTATCTCAGGATTTAGACCTGTCTATTTAACAATAAACTGCAAACCCTGAACTCTAGCTGAAAAACTGGAAATGTCAGAACCCAAATGGTTGCTGGAGCTTTACAACATATGCCTGAGGTCAGATTTGAAAACCTATACCTTGAGCAGGAAATGTGCAAACTGTAAATCCTAACTGATACATACTAAAATCAGAAAAATGGACAAGTAAATAACAATTCCCAAGTCAAAAAACCTCAAAAAAAATTCTAAATAACAACCGAAAAAATGCACAAGAAAACTTCAAAATTTCAGTTTTATGGAAGAAAAAACAAAGCACATGTGAAAAAGAATACAGCTGAGAGAAGTCAAAGAATTTCTGCCCAGAGCTTGAAACACTTTCCCTTCTTCGTGAGTGCAGCAGAACTGTAAGACACATCACAAACACTTCACAGTTGCTGTTTATAAGCTTGGGTTTAGCCACCACTCAAAGGTGACCTCATGCAAGAAGCAACACATAGGACTGTACTAAACTGTACTTCCAGTGAACCTACCTGCCACACTGTGAGCATCAATTCATGTGCAGTGCGTTATCCAAACAATCCAGAAGAATCCAGTCTTACTGAAGTTGACTTGATCACATCCATAAAGCAGTATAATCAATATGCAGATTTCCAAGGCACTTGAAATTTCTCAGTGATCTTCACCAACGACAACTTGTAGTGCTGAAGAAAGAGTAACAGCAAGAATCGCGCTGCAGGAGCAAGAACATGCCCATTCTGTGTTACTGTGCTAGAACACACAATTAGGGTGGAATTAACAAGCTGTTTCCGCAGTGACTTCATTCAAAGTTTCTTCATCTTTTGCTTTGTACACTCACATTCAAGTATCTGATTGCAAATTTTGCCATGCCAGGGAAAGCACTGAGAAATCTATCAACAAAACAAGTTTCTGCCTATGCCTTTTAAAACAGAACCTCCTCTACGGTTGCCCCAGCTTTTTCGCAACTCTGCAGGACTTTTATGTTAAAATTTAAAATATTAACAACTCTGAAAAAAAAATACACAACTGCACAACAATATTCAAGCAAAAGAAGGAAGTTTAGCAATTCTGGAAGAAAGCAAAATAATTTAGTTCTACTTTGTTCCATTTATACAAAAATTAAGAACTGAGATTCTTAAATATTTAAAGCATAAATCCAGAGCAAACTACTATCAAATGGAGACATTTTTGACAATTCATCTTTTAATAGAAAGTACTTACATTATATTTTAAAAACAATGCTGAGAACAGCACAGCTCAGCTGTAAATTTGCTATCTGACAAGTATGTCATGACATTTCTCCTATTGCTTTTTTTTTTTTTTTGCAGCGTAAGAAACTCAGGGAAAAAAAAACCAACCTCCTTCCATTCCATTAGACAGGAAGATAGTTAAACTCATCAGCCATGGATTTTCAAATTACCTCTATGCTGTACAGTAGACAAATTCTCAGTCATCTACTCCTCTCCCCAATAGACCTCTCCAAAATAATGTCTCATTACTTTGAGTTAAATGATGACCAACTGAATTGATTTTGTCGCCTAGGCAACACTAAATCCAGTGACAGATCTCTTTGTTCTTTTTCTGAATCCACCATCTGATAGCCGAGCATGTTTAGAGCACCTTTGCAAACTTCCTGAATTTTCTTAATTTTCTGGTAAGGAAGAACATTTCTCCAGGCCTGTGAAACACTAACCGCATCTCGAGATGTAATTTTGAAGGCTTCTTTTTTTTTCCCGGGTCCCTCTCCATGTGTGATGTTATAAATCCAGCTTTTGAGCATGGGGGTCAAAGTAAGATCAGCAAATTTATACATCTCTGAGATTTCTGCTAATGGATCTCTGACCAGATCTTCAAAACGTATCATTAAATAGCGATCTTTAAGGAAGTTAGGTGGTTTTTGAGTAGCCGTTTCATAAATCTGAACATGACTTCTACAGATCTCTTGCATTACTTTGTATTTGCCGTCTTCCACTTTAGTGCCATTGGTATTCAAAACGATTCCATTGTCACGGGCTAATGCCTTGGCCAGTTCTTCCCGTGACTTGACCACTGCCCTCGGGTCACGGACCAAGTGAATAATTTTGAGATTCAGGGATGGATCAGTGAGAAGGGGGTAGAGGACCTTCAAGTCAAAGAATCGAACCTCCTTGATGACAACATGGCTGTAAGTTTTACAGGCCTCCTCCACTTTGTCGAATGGGTACCGTCCACAAAGAGTCTTGCATGCCATTTCACTGGTTATGTCAGTACGCTGAAAGGAGTCACAAGCAGGAGCTGAACACAGAGCCCTACTCACTGCCCACTGGAAAAGGTCAGATAAGTTCTTTTTCCAAGGCATGTAAGCATCAAACACAGACATGTCACACAGAAAAACCGACCTGACTAGGTCCCGCACTGCCATGTGTAAGACTTTGGCACTGTTCTGGTACATCTTAACCCAGACGTGCCATGCAGGCTCCATCAGGTAGAAGACACTGGGATGCTGGCTGAAAAGTTGACCAACAAAAGAAGATCCTGAGCGCCAGGAGGAGAGAATGAGAATGTGGACTTGAGCTGGCTTCTCCTCAGAGTGAGACATGAAGCTGCTGTACCGAGCATACATGAAGAGTAAGAATCCAGTCTGAACTGTAATTAGAAGTATAACAACTGTACTAGGAATCCGGATCCTTGCCATTCTCACCGAGGAAATGCAGTAAGAAATGCTGAAAAAGAGGGAAAAAATTATGGTGAACCGTTATTCTTGTGGCACAGTAATGCTGAAACTTACACAATATAAATTCTTACATTACTAAAACCTTTATTCAAATATGTGTGTGTATTTGCACTATTTCCCTCCTTAACAGGAGACACTGGGAGATGATACCTGCAGGTGACAGCTGTCTGAAGCTGAAAGAAAAAATGCTTGATGTGTGTCTTTGGGCTGGAGCAGATATACTCTGTGACTGAATACTCTGAGTTTTCCTGGGAATTCTTCTTTTGTGAGATAGAATTAGTTGGCTTGTAATTTCTGGAAACTTTCAGGCATTTTGACCCCAAATGGATCTTTGTTTGAAGTTTAAGTTCAAGCCACAGGCACTCTTTGCAAATTAAGAGGGTTTTGGCACCTAATCTGTTGAGCTCTCACTTGTGTAGAATCCACTTGTGAGCAGTCAGCATATTTTAGCAGACATGGTACCAGCAAAATAAGAATCCTTGTGTATGAAGATCATCTTGAGAGTTTCACATGCAAGCATTTGCTCTCTAGCTGCTTTAAGACAAGTTTTTTCCTTGTTACAGCAAAAGGTCCATTTATCAACACACCCTGGATTCTTGAAACTAAACCATGCAGAGTAACGAATATCGAGACATACTCATTTGACAAAATAAATGCAATGAGTTCCTCGTGTTAGCCAAATGAAATATGAAAAATACTATTAATTAGTACCAAAAGCTGAAGTAAATTGTCAAATGAAAGAGACAGCAGAAATGGGCAGGTTTGGGCTCCTTCGACTGCTTAATTGTCTCTTCGCAATATAAAGAAATGTATTCTACCTTAAATGAACACAATTTTGTTTGTAAACAAAGAAAACCAGCAGAAATATGAGCTAAGAAAAATTATTCAATAAAAGCATCTCCCTTCAGTTTCACACAAGATCTTGTAAGGACAGTAAGAAATGAGTAAGGCACTAACTTGCCCGTGGAAGTTTCTCCTCACAAAGTACCATCTCTTGCTTTTAATAACCAGAATGATAATTTTTTTTATGTGAGAAAAGACCTTTAAGATCATCAACTCCAGCTGTCAACAATTCCAAATTCACCAGTAGTCCACGCCCTTCAGTACAACATTTAAACATCTTTTAAATCCCTCCCAGAGTGGTGACTCCTCCACAGCTTGGGCAGTCTGTTCCAGGTTTTGACAACTCTTTCAGCAAAAAAAATATTTTTCCTAATATCCATTCTAAACCTCTCTTGGCACAACTCAATACCAGTTCCTATTGCTCTATTGCTTGTTACTTGTGAGAAGAGACCAA